>ML384518.1:63402-91182 GCA_005239525.1 Nicotiana knightiana | reverse complement strand
CTTCTACTTGGATTTGACCGCATCTCTTTGGGCCACTTAACCTTGTCTCCCATGTTCCTCAATATTGAGACAAGTTCAGTAGTACTTACATTAAAGGTATGATCCCCAATTTGAGTATTACCTCTAGGTCGTTCATCTCTTCCTTGTGGTCTATAGTTCGACCTAGTGTTTTCAAACCTGGGGTGAATATCGCGTCCCGAGGGTCCTAAGTAAGGATCATACCTATTTTTACCTGATCTTCTATCCGATTCAGGACGTCTGGATCTGGGATGATCTTCATCTCTCGAACGAGCAATGATATCTTCTTCTATCTGAGTTTAGTACTATAAATGTTATATACATCATTCCATGTTGTAGCGGGGAATTCTCTTAGACTTTCGTTACGTCGTCTCGTGGCTTATGAGCTTTTATCATTTATGTTGCTTGCAAATGCCATGGCTGCCCAATTATCAGGCACCCTGGGTAACTGCATTCTTTCTCGTTGAAACCTGTCTACAAACTCACAGAGTAGTTCCGTGTCTCCTTGTTTTATTTTGAATATGTCTTCCATTCTCTTCTCAACTTTTTGTGCACCAGAGTGTGCTTTTATAAACGAATCTGCAAGCTCAGCAAAAGAGTCAATAGAATTTTCAGGGAGAAGAGAATACTAGGTTAGGGCCCCTTTGGTAAGTGTTTTCCCAAATTTTTTGACAAGGACTGGCTCAACCTCTTATTTTGTTAAGTCATTGCCTTTTACCAGTGAAAGCAGTCACATGGTCACGTGAGTCAGTTGTTCCATCATATTTGGGAACTNAAATTTTGTAATTTTGAGTTATTAGATATACCTGGTCTCGTTTGGAGAGATTCATTAGGAGTATCTCCTCTTCCTGAGTTTTCCAACCCAGATTGAGGATTTTCTATGGTGATGGTGTTATTGAAGGGTGGCGCCGCCGGTGTAGGTAATGCTTCCGGTAATCCTCTCGCAAATTCTTGCAAACTTGGCTCACATACTCTGCAATCATTTGCTTTACACGATCTTGTTCCACAGTTTGATCATTATCACCATTGTTGTTATTAGATCTTTCTGGGGATTGTTCCCTTGAAACACGTGGGGTTCCTGAAGGTGATGGAACTAGGGTTCCAATCCTTTGCTGGTTGTTGTCGTTGGAGTTTGACATAGTTCAGAGGATATCACTTGAAAAGCAAACAAAGATTATCAGATTCTCGGTAACGGAACCAATTTGTTTAACTAAAGAATTAGACCCTTTGACTAAAGTTATTTTTAAGATGAACACGGGTTACTGATAATCAAGGAAATAGAGAAAAATGAATAACATACAATATTGTAGAAATATAGAAAAGTGAAGTCAATTATATTCGAGAATCAAATGCGTTTACAAGTTGTATTCCCCTCCCTTATATAGGAGATTCCTATAACGTACAACTCTTGTTATGGTTGCTTTTTAATGACTAATTATGACATTAATAAGGTGTTACAAAGGATAACGGTAATTGGGGTACGGTTACATAACATTTGAGTAATCAATTGTGGGTCTTTGAATCTGCCCGTAACTTTGTCTAGATTCATTTTGACCGTGCCTCTCCCCTGTTTTGATCAGGTTGAGTTTCCCGTGGCTGATAAGCTTGAGGGTTTACTGAATGGTGCCTCTTTGTTCCGTGCCTCTTCAAAGAATCACATCCAGCTGTCGTGTTTTCCTGTGTCCACGTGACTGGCTGAGTTGTCAAAAGCTGGCTTATGTGTGAAACTCTTTTTTACCAATACATTACCTGCTTGGTAGATTCCCTTATCTTTTGATTCTTCCACCTCTACTTTTTTGTTGTAGTGTACCACGGAATTTATATTTCTCGCGGTTTTCTGATCGCCTCTAATTTGTTGAATCCCCCATTTAGAGGAGAATTTAATTACCTGATGCAAGGTGGATGGTATTGCTTTCATGTCGTGGATCCATGGCCTTCCCATGATTACATTATAATCCATGTCAGTATCGATGACTTGTAACTTGGTATTTTTTATCACTCCCTCAGCATAAGTGCTAAGTTCAANTTATAAGCCATGTCAGTATCGATGACTTGGAACCTGGTACTTTTGATCACCCCCTCAGCATAAGTGCTAAGTTCAATTTCTCCTTTTGTTATAACCGTAGAGTTATCAAACCCTGATATGGCTCGTGCCCTTAGTATTACTTGATTCCCCAGTAGAATTTCTTCCACGACTCTTAACAAAATGATATTGACTGAACTACCTGGATCAATCAACACTCTTTTTATGTTAGTGTCATGAATAAGTAAATATATTACCAGAGCATCGTTGTGAGGGAGCATTAATCCGCTGATATCTACATCATCGAAGGTTATATCGTCTGCTTCCAAATTTTCACGAACCCGTTTTCCGTGTGTAATTGTGAACTTCGTGGTCATTTTGCAAACCACTCCATTTGCTTCTTCACCTCCGTGTATCACGTTGACGGTTCATTTTGGAGATGGAGGTTTTGGGGGCTCCTGCCTGTTCTTCATGTATGCCTGTTTACCTTTTTCACTGAACAATTCTGTCAAATAGCCTTGTTTCAATAATTGTTCTACCTCACCTTGCAAAAATCTGCAATCTGCAGTTCTGTGTCCATGATCATTATGGAATTCACACCAGAGATCTGGGTTCCTCTTATTCGGATTTGACCTCATCTCTTTGGGCCATCGAACCTTATCACCCAAATTTCTTAACACTGAAATTAGTTTGGAGGGACTTACATTAAAGGTATGATCCCCAATTCACGCATTACCTCTAAGTCGTTGATCTTGATCCCTTCTGGATCTAGATGAGGACGAGCCCGCATCTCTGCTTGGTGGTCCATAATCTGACCTGGTGTTTTCGAACCTGGGACGAGTTTCACGTCCCGATGGTCCCATGTAAGGATCGTACCTGTTTTTACCTGATCTCCTGTCTGATTCTGAACGTCTGGATCTAGTATAATCTTCCTCTTTCGGATGAGCAATGGTATCTTCTTCTATTCGAATTTTAGTACTATACTTGTTATAAACATCGTTCCACGTTGTAGCTGGGAACTCTCTCAAGCTTTCCTTGAGTCTTCTCGTGGCTTCTGAGTTTTTGTCATTTAGATTACTTGCGAATGCCATGGCTGCCAAATTATCAGGCACCCTTGGTAGTTGCATTCTTTCTCGTTGAAACCTGTCTACAAATTCACGAAGTAGTTCCGTGTCTCCTTGTTTTATTTTAAAGATGTCCTCCATCCTTTTCTCGACTTTTTGCGCACCGGAGTGTGCCTTTATGAAAGAATCTGCAAGCTCAGCAAAAGAATCAATAGAGTTTTCAGGGAGAAGAGAATACCAGGTTAGCGCCCCTTTGGTAAGTGTTTCTCCAATTTTTTTAACCAGGACCGACTCAATTTCTTATTTTGTTAAGTCGTTGCCCTTCACTTCGGTGGTAAAAGCACTTACATGGTCGCGTGGGTCGGTTGTCCCGTCATATTTAGGTACGTCAGGCATTTTAAACTTCTTTGGAATGGGTACGGGTGTTGCGCTTGGTTTCCAAGGTTGTTGAGAATATCTATCAACGTCAATGCCTTTGATAACAGGTGGTACTCCAGGAATTTGTTCGATTCGATCGTTTTGTTCCTTCACCTGTTTCTGCAAAGTTAGTAATAAAGTCTGTAATTCAGAGTTATTAGATATACCTGGTCTCGCTTCGAGAGATTCATTAGGAGTATCTCCCCTTCCTGAGTTTTCCAACCCAGATTGAGGATTTTCCATGGTGATGGTATTATTAGGGGTGGTGTCGGTGGTGCAGGTAACGCTGCCGGTAATCCCCTCGCAAATTCTTGCAAATCTTGGCTCACATACTCTTCAATCATTTGCTTTACCCGATCTTGTTCCACCGTTTGATCATTATTATCATTGTTGTTATTTGATCTTTCTGGGGATTGTTCCCTTGAACCATGTGGGGTTCCCGAAGGCGATGGAACTGGAGTTCCATTCCTTTGCTGGTTGTTGTCATTGGAGTTCGACATAGTTCAGAGGATATCACTTGAAAAGCAAACAAAGATTATCAGATTCCCGCTAACGGAACCAATTTGTTTAACCAAAGAATTGGATTCTTTGCCCAAAGTTATTTTAAAAAGAACACGGGTTTCTGATAACCAAAGAATAAGATTATAATTGTAGGCAAACTTGTAAATAGAAAGTAGTAAGATGCACAAAAAGTAATTATATTGCAATAGTAGTTCGAATGTCCCTTTACTGGTTATATTTTACTCCCTTATATAGGGAATTTCCTAATATAACTTCTGCCTTTTTCAGTGATTGAGCATTAATAACTAATTATGACATTAATGTAACATTACAATGAGTAACCGTAACTGTTGCGTAAATGTTGTGTAACGTGTGGATCACTAAATGAAGATCTCTGAATCCGCCCTTTGTTCCGCCCAGATACATTTTGACCGTGTCTCTTCATCTTCTCAATTAGGTTGAGACTTCCGTAGCCAATTAACCCGTGGGTGTGATTTGTCGTGCCTCTTTGCCTCATACCTCTTCATAGAGTCCCGTCCAGCTGTCATGTCTTCATTGCTCCACGTAGACTACTGAGTCATCAAGATTTATTACACGTGAGAAGCTCTTTTTTACCAATACACTCATGTCTATGGAAAGTATGATATCAAGCTGCTGATAGTCGTTGCAGTAGATGCTAATGGACAAATATTTCCTCTAGATTTTTCTATTTGTGCCAAAGAAAGCCAAGAGATGTGGACGTTGTTTTTTAACCATTTGAAAGAGCACATTGTCAAACAGTGTTTCGGTATTTGTCCAATAACTGATCGGCATAGTGGTATCTTAAGTTCTGTAGAGAACTTGCCTGCATGACAAGAACCTTATGCCTACCACCGTTACTGTGTGAGGCACTTGAAGGCAAATTTCCAGAAGGCACATCCCAACAAGGATCTGCATGATTTGATGTGGATGGCAGAAACAAACCACCAAGAGCATAAATTTCGGAGGCAGATGGACCTGACGGGGTCACCTGCGAAGTCCTTGGAGTGAGATGCATCCCAAGGCTGTATGACGGCATGCTGCTGGGATACTCGTCCGGCTCAACAGGGGCCTCAACCCCCCTTGCTGGGGACCACCTCCTCGCCACCCACCACGACCTCGTACGGCAACCCTTCCTCGTGGGGAATCCCCACCTCGAGGGGCAGCCATATTGATACCCAATTTTTACCAAAATATTTTTTAGTTGCATATATATATCTTCAAAATCATGCATTAGCATCAATTGGTATTTTTTCATAATTTTTCATATTTCTATTAATTTTCCCAGTATTTTATTTCTAATAAATAATCATAAAATTGCATCACAAATGATTTCAAAAACATTTTTTGGTTTAATTTACTATTTATGGTCTTATTAAGTCAAATTATTCTATAAATAGCCAAATTGGCACCTTTTGGCTAAAATTGCAATAACTTTACAATTATAGCCCATGATACATTTTTGTATTATTTTTATCAGAAATTAGTCTTTTGTATTTTTTAATACTAGATAACCATTTTTTAAAACATTTACATGCATAAAATTCATTTTTATAAGTAGTAATTATTTTACAAAGTATTTTTAATTAATTCATTTGGGGTATTTAATAAATAGCCATATTTCATTTCAATTCCAGCCTAAATCAGTCGGCCCTAATACGAACCCAATACAACCCTCCCAAACCCCTCATTTTTCTCTCATCACTCCGTCGTCACCCCTTCCCCTTCTCTCCAAATGCTCTCAAAACCTAACCCTAACTCTCATTCGCCGTCATTCATCTGCCGTCGACCATGGTGGTCTCTCACCACCTTCAGACCTCCAAGGGTCTCTCTTACACCAAGTTTTGTTGTCTCTAAGGTCCTCAAGGGACCAGGGCCAGTCCACTTACGACTTTGGTTTTGTCTCACCGGTTTCAGGCCGTTATGGTTCGATTTTGAGTAAGATCTTCCTATTTTGCTTTAAACCTATGGGTTTTAAGCCTATATCTTCATCTCTATGTTATTTTTTCAAAACCCTAATTTCATCTCTTGAAATTCTCAGATCTGTACAGATCTGAGATGGTTCGAACTTATTTTTTACTTGTTTTGTGAAGATTCTTCTGACTTTTCGAAGTAGCTTTTCATTTTCCTAAACTGGGGTTTCTTAAAAGTCTTTCTTCAAAAACGTTTTCTGGTTTTAAGTGTTTAATCTCCTGTTCTTATGTGTTTTCGACTGATTTTGTTAAGTTTTTCCTTAACCCTAACTAGTTTATGCTAAAACCCCAATTTTTTGACTTTTTTTTTGGATTCTGAGTTTGTCCGTGTTACTTGCTACATGATTTTGTTATGTGCTTTGATTCGCATGATTTTTCCTTCGTTTAATTTGAATGTCTTGTGATTTTACCCTAGTATGTCTCTATTAGGATTTCGGATTTGACTCTTGACTAATTCTGTGTGTTTATACTTGGCTTATCTTTTTAGTCATGCAAATCTATATTATTTTCCTTAAATCAGTATTATTTGTTTTAAGTCTTTGATTCACTGATTTGCTATACTGATACCTATGTGCTGATTTCTCGATTATTTTCCTATTTTTACACCTTTTAATTATTTCTTGCCTTATTTTGATTAACCGTGATATTTACTGATTCTTCACTAGTTATTTCCTTAATTAAACTCCTGTTCATTTACCCCTAATTTCCTACTCCGTATCTAAGTCTTACTTGATTTCTTTCCTTAAATATTCCTGCTATTTACCGTTGATTGATTAACCCTTGATTATGGGAGACTATGCTGATTTTATGTATGACTGATTCTGTAAATTTCCCTAATTGCTGCACAATTGATTTTTTACCTTATTTTGTCCAGCTCTCAGCTGCTATATATACTCTCCCCTATTCTCACTACACACGAACACTAGTTCAAAAACTCTCTCTTACATTGAAACTCTCTGCTCTTTTTTGTTACTTGCAATTGTCACTGAACTAGCCGGCTGTAAGCCAAGGCTAGTTATTGCACCACATCTGCTCGTATCCTGTGTTTTTGTCTCCTTAACTGGTATGTACTAATTCAATTTCAAGTCCAAAATTCAATGTGCTCTGTTAGTGCTTTAGTTCATTGATTTCCAGTCTTGTTCCTGCTTAACATCTTGTTGTTCAATGTGTAACTTGTATGTCTAAATCATTGTTTCACCTAGCATGCCTGAACTATCCTGTTCAATCACTAGCTTGTATAAATTATGTCATGTTTAACTTGTGATTATAATGTCTAAGGATCTGCCTATTGCTTTCTCTAGCATGCCTCAACCTGATTTAGTTCCATGTATGTCAGTATGTTTGATGGTTTGCCTGATTTGTTTACTAAGGTTCTAGTTCAATTTGCTTTGCTAAGTTGTCTAATATTTCTAAGTAACTCTGGTTCTATGCCTCATCTGTACAGTGTAATTTGTTTCCACATGGTTGTTCAGTGATCCATGCTCTATGTCTTTAGTACTAGTTGTATGATTAACTCCTTAATCCTATAAAACTCTTGAAAAGTCTTTTGTGCTCCTATTGCTATATGTTTCACTTTATGTGTTCTGTATGTCCCCAATTCCCAATACCCCTGTGTGAATTCTGTTAATAGGTGCCCTAACGCACTTTAATTCGCTACATGGCGACTCTTAAAATTCCTTACATCCCTTTTTCCCAAAAGAAAATGAGTTGTCCCAATAATGTCAAAAACCCTGCCTAATCCGAAAGGAGAGGAAAAGGGGGTGCGACAGCATGGCGACTCAGCTGGGGAATCTCGGCTTTTACCATTACAAACTGCTTTGTGAATTTGTCTAAATGTGCTTTATTTTGTTAATGCTTGCACCCTTTCCCTTTCCCCTTTATGCGCAATTAATTGTTTACTTTCCCAAGTATTTATTTTCCCAAAATGAAACTGACATGTTTCTTGTTTCCTTTGTAACCGCTTTTCAATTATAACTTCTGTATTTATCGCTTTCACTGCGTGCAAATACGTGCTAACATGTTGTTTATTGCTTATTTATTGCTGCATAATCATGCTCAACATCATATTCCACTCGTGCCTAAACAAATCCTATAGCAACGCTTGATGAGTGGTTGCGCTCTTCCTATTTATATCATCCCCTAAATTCGGAAAGACTTATTTACGGTAAAACTAGTCGATCAGCGGTGCAGTCGATGGTTCCGTGCCTTTCCCCTTCGAGTTGGCCTCTTGAGGGTACCGGTCTAAAACCCCATAGAAACCTTACTCTTGTTATATTGTGCATGCATCATGGTCAAACCTAGCTGGGTTAACGTGTCATCCGCACAATAACCTTTTAAGCCATCCTTATCCAAAAGTCCACCGGGGTTTTCATAATCCCAATGGACACGATCACGTTCTATGCATTAATTTGGAGAACTAAATGCATGTATGCTAATCATAAGTGTATAAATAGTCGAGTCTGGTGGGGGAAAGGGTCTAACCATTTTTGTCTTGCAAAAAATGAGGCACGAGGTCCCCCGATTCGGTATGGTCAGCAATATCCCACCAATGCTTCTAGACTTGTGGGGAGACCTTCCTTCAAGTGATAAGAAACACGTGAGGAAGCATCTGGGCAATTTACCTTCTCTTCTGGATATCCAGTCGAACAATATGATGATTGAGGCTGCCACTTTGTTTTGGTATAGTGACAGAGCTGTATTCCGCTTTGGGAATATTGAAATGACGCCGCTCTTAGAAGAAATAGGAGGACTTGCTGGGATAGCTTGGGAAAGCCCTAGGTTGTTGGTACCTGAGAACCGGGCGGGCAAAGGTTTTCTGAAAATGATGGGGTTGAAGAAGAATGCTGAATTGGAGAGATTAAAACAATCTTACATACCTTTCAAGTACTTGTATGAAAAATACGGTCACAGCAAATCATACCGTACCTATCATGACGAGTTTTCCATCACGTCTCTGGGTCATATCCACCATAGGGTATTCGTGTTTATTGTGTGCTTTTTGGGCTTGATAGTGTTCCCGACAAATAGGGAAAGGATTCATACTAGGCTAGCCATGGTAACCAGGGCCTTGATGGAAGGGATCGATGGGAAAACCTCCAGCATTGTCCCTATGATCTTAGTGGATATTTACCGAGCCTTGGAGCATTGTCAAAGAGGAGTTAAACATTTTGAGGGTTGCAACCTGTTGTTGCAGTTATGGCTCCTAGAACACCTTCAAAAGGTCCAATATCGCCAAGAACTTTCGCGAAGGGCTTGGAATGATCACATTGCTTTCCATCACCCCAAGCGGATGACTTATATTCCGGACAGATTTGCTCAGCCGGAAATTGCCAAGGAGTGGGTGGAATTATTTGATAATCTGACCGAGGAACAGGTGCAATGGATGTTCGAGTGGTTCCCGACGGACGAATTTATCATCAGATCCAGGGATGCACCACACTTAGTGTTGATCATGTTGAGAGGTATATATCCCTATGTTTCTCTCCGAGTCATGAGGCAGGCAGATAGAAAACAAGTTGTACCAAGGGTTGCCAAGATGGGTCACTTCAGAGCGGATTTCCAGGTCGACAACGTCCCCTACAAGTGCCAAGCTCAACACATGTGGCACTACAAAATCATCATAGAGAAGAATAATATTTAACCAGACATGTACCATGCAGGATGTGCACCTTTCTACCAAGCATGGCTGGAATACAACTTGGACGGGATAGTGAGGCCGGGAATCAGTCGAGGCAATAGAATCATAGATGAGGATGCAGAGGCTCAGGTCAAGTATAACTGGCTGTGCAAAAGGATCCGCGATTCCAAGAACGAGCACCGGTAAATACATGAGACCAACAAGAGGCTGATCGAGGAACGGAAAGAGATGGATGTCCTCTCCAATAGAAAGCTGGAATATCTGGAGTGAGGTATAGTGGAGTTAGAAGGCAAAGTCATCAAAAGGATCGAGGATTACCAGAATGCTGAGGGGAATGAAGGAGGACACCTGGCTAGAGCGTACCTACTGTTGGGACTGCGCGAGCTGGTGAACTTGTTCGATGGAATCAAGAACATCGAATCTGGGGAAGGTCCTTCTAGGACCAAATAGGCTAGATTTACCTTTTTGCTTTCATAAATGTAATAAGGTCGGATGCCATTAGTGACTTATTTGTTATTTTCAGTATCGTTTTTGGGATTCGTCTATCTATATTATTGAAATGAGGCATTTTGGCATCTAAGTTCTCCAAATCAACTTGTTTCTAGGCCTACCTCGGGCACAACAACGCTCCCAAATTAAGACGCGCATTTATATTCCTGCAATATGTGTTTAAATGCTGCAAATACTTTCGTCATAACCCTCATTGACTTGTTACCTTTTGTTTTTATTTTATTTCTTTTGATTATTCCCCTTCCCCAAAGGTTAGTTCGTGCATTCTGGCATCATCAACATACCATGCAAGATCCAGGGGCCCTCCACCTTCTCCTCCTACTAGTCCGCCTAAAGGAAAAGGCAAGATGGAGGACTTGAGCAACATCAGAAAGGAAAATGCTACACCAGTTGAACACCCAGAGGCTTCGGACAGTCGGGCTACTCAGATCCAGACTGATGCTGTGTCACAACTTGAGAAAAGGCTGCTAAAACTTCAAGGGGAACTTTAACATGTTCGGAACCTAGCAAACTTGTCCTTCTCGCTCAGCGTCCTAGACATTTCTCATCCAAACACTCAAAACTCTGCATCACCTCAGAATACACCCCACAAACAGAATCCTCCTGCAACTCACCACTACATAACTCCACTGCAAAATCAAACCATCCCACCACAATACCAAGAAAACACCTTCCACACTCCCCGAAACACCCCACTCATCATTCCTGAACCACAAAACCCCACCAATGATCACCTCTATGCTTAGGAACCAGGCCACCAGAATAACCCCATATACGTGGAGACGCTACCTCACTCCACTCAACCCATCTCTTACACACCGGAATCCAGTGAGAAGGATATGCTTATGAGGAACTTGGCCAAAGAACTCAAGAAATTGACTAGCCGAGTTCAAGGCGTGGAAGGAGGTAAGGGGATCGAAGGATTGAATTATGAAGATCTCTGCATACAGCCTGATGTAGAACTACCGGAGGGTTACAAATCTCCCAAGTTTGAGATGTTCGACGGTACTGGTGATCCCAGGGTCCATCTGAGGACCTATTGTGACAAACTGGTCGGAGTTAGAAGAGACGAAAAGATCCGGATGAAGTTTTACATGAGGAGCCTCACAGGGGATGCCTTGTCTTGGTACATCAGCCAGGACCCCAAGAAGTGACCTAATTGGGTGAGTATGGCCTCGGATTTCATGGACCGATTCAGGTTCAACACGGAAAATGCACCGGACATATTTTACATCCAGAATCTCAAAAAGAAACCCACTGAAACCTTTTGCAAGTATGCCACTCGTTGGAGGTTAGAAGCGGCCAAGGTTAGGTCAGCATTAGATGTAGAACAGATGAAAAAATTCTTCGTCAGGGCACAGGACCTGCCATATTATGAGAGACTGATGGTAATTGAAAATCACAAATTTTCCGACATCATCAAGCTAGTGGAATGAATTGAAGAAGGTATCAGGAGCGGAATGGTCATTAATTTTGAGGCACTGCAAGACACCAACAAAACACTGCAGTCCGGTGGCATATCCAAGAAGAAAGACGTAGGAGCGGTAATGGTTGCACAGGGGCCCAAATCTCCACTGACAAATAGAACCTCTCCACTTGCATACCAAGCACCCACCCACATATCAGCCAGCATCTACATCTATATATCAGCCATTACATCCACCCACATATCAACCCACTTCTCCCAGACATTCCCAACCAGCCACTGCCTATCACACATACAACTCCCAACCGTCTCACTTTCAGTCACCTCCAGCTCGCCAAAATTTCCCAAGACCTCGACCAAACTTTGACTGCAGGCCACCCAAATAATATACCTCCATTGCCGAGCCCATTGACTAGTTGTACGAAATGTTGAAAGTTGAAAGTTGCAGGTTACGTTACCCCTATCCCTGCAGTGACCACAGAGAATCCATCCCAATGGGTCAATCCGAACAAAACCTATGCATACTATTCCGGCATGAAAGGACATACCATCTATGAATGCCTCTCGTTGAAGGATAAGATCCAGCCTCTGATCGACAACAAAATCATTCAAGCTAAGAAAGCTGCTCCTAATGTTCGCAATAACCCCATCCCCGATCACAGGGGTGGAGGCGTCAATGTGATAGAAATAGATGAAAAATGGGACCCAGAGGAGTCAATCATGTTGATCAAAGAAGGTGATGATCCCAAGAAACCGGTGGTTACTATTAATCCCATCATAGTGCAGATACAGCCGTCAGGAGAGGCTGAGGTGACTGCATCATTCCCGTTCGAGTTTGAGGTATCATCGACTACAGATACTCCCACACTATTCGAGGTTGAAATAGCACCACCTGCAGTGACTCATGTCCCATTCGAAGTAAAGGTAGCCACACCAATTACACTGACAGTGTCAACTACGCTGCCTTTCAACACTAATGCCGTGCCTTGGGATTACGTAGCTGAAGCTAGAAGGAAAGAAAAGGTCAAGGTAGAAGAAGATGGTGTTGCACAGGGGATGGCCAGGACTAGAAGGGTCTACACACCCGAACACTTGAGAGAATTCAGCAACAGAATTCTAACATGCCTCCCGTCATTGAGACAGGACTAGATGACCTCTGGAGAAAGGTACAAGCCAGGGAATACTCGGTCATAGATCATCTGAATAAGACTCCTGCCCAGATATCCATATTATCACTGCTGCAGAATTTGGAAGCACATAGGAGTGCTCTGATGAAAGTGTTGAATGAAGCTTATGTACCTAACAACATCACAAGTGGAGAGACGGATAACATGGTGGGGCAGGTATTAGAAAGTCACAAGATTACTTTCCACGAGGATGAACTACCACCAGAAGGCTTAAGTCACAACATGGAACTGCACATTACCGTGCAATGTGAAGATTACTTCATTACCAAGGTTCTGATTGATGGAGGGTCCAGCCTTAACATTTTCCCATTGACAACACTAAAGAGATTGGGCAAGGGACTGTACGAAATACGAGAAGGATCCATGAATGTAAAGGCTTTTGATGGGTCTCAAAGGTCCACCAGTGGAGAAATTAGTATATGTTTGCAGATGGGGCCTACATGTTTTGAGGTTAAATTTCAGGTGTTAGATATATCCGCGTCCTATAATCTGTTACTAGGACGACCATGGATACATGTCGTTGGGGCTGTGGCCTTAACTTTGCATCAGGCGGTAAAATTTGAGTGGAATCACCAGGAAGTCATTATCCATGGGGATGGGAGAAACTCCATCTACAGCTGCCAGACTATCCCGGTAATTGAAGGTAGAAGAAGGCTTGGTGGAAAAACTTACCACCACATCAAACGGGTCAACGCAATAGACAAGGATAAGTGGTGGAGTAGTAAGATTTAAAGCATAATGAATTGGAGCGGATACGAACCTCGCAAAGGTCTCGGTAAGAATCTTCAAGGCATTTCCAAGCCAATACGGCTAAAGTGCCACGACACTACCTTTGGCCTGGGCTACCAGTACACTTGGCAAGAGTACGATGATTGGACGCCACCATGGCGCGGTTCTTACTATCCATTGGAGCAGCCCATACCGCATCTGGAATAGACTTTCCATCAAGCCGACGTCATAGGGGGGCCAGAGGAGGAGGAAGCATTAGCAGCCTTAAGGAACTTATTCTTGGAAGACGAGGATATGGATTGTTGTGTCATCGTAGAGGAGGAGGAGGAGGAAGGCCCTACCATCCAAGCTGTGAGCAAGGGATCGTTCCTCAGAAACTGGACTGTCAGACCATCCAAGGCCCGACTAGTCCCGGGGTTGCAAGCTGAACAGGCTTTCCAAGAAAATGATTTCCCTTTCTTGCATTCTGTTTTAAATAAAATTACCAATGTTCCGAAACGTTTGTTTAAATAATTGAAAATCACTTTTATGTTTTAATGAATCGATATTTACTATTTTGTCCCTCATACTTTTACCTATACAGCATTACTATTTACTGTCTTGATGAACCAATGACTGTGACATGCAATGAGACAACGCAACAAAAGGACAGTGATTCAGAAGAAGATATCATACCCGAGGAAATCGTCAGAGAAGTAGAGGACTTCGAGAACTAGCCTAAGTCCAATCTAGACGAGACCGAGGTAATCAACTTAGGAGATTCAGAGATTGTCAAAGAAACCCGCATCAGCATCTACCTGTCACCGCCAGAGAAAGAAGAGTATACACAATTCCTGAAGGAGTATGAAGACATATTTTCATGGTTGTACAATGATATGACCGGACTAAGTACATCTATCATGGCTCACAAGTTGCCCACCAATCCAATGTGCCCACCAGTGAAGCAGAAGCTCCGAAAGTTCAAGCCTGAAATAAGTTTGAAAATCAAGGAGGAAGTCACCAAACAAATCAACACCAAGGTCCCCAGGGTGGTTGAATATCCAACATGGTTAGCCAACATCGTGTCAGTTCCAACGAAGGATGGAAAGGTCAGAGTTTGCGTCGATTACCGGGATCTCAACCGAGCCAGTCCAAAGATGATTTCCCTCTTCCAAACATACACATCCTAATCGACAATTGTGCCAAACATGAGCTCCAGTCATTTGTGGATTGCTTCGCCGGTTACCATCAGATCTGGATGGACGAAGAGGACGCTAAGAAAACGGCTTTCATCACGTCGTGGGGAGTATACTGTTATAAGATGATGCCATTCGGCCTAAAGAATGTTGAGGCCACTTACATGAGGGCTATGACTACTATATTCCATTACATGATACATAAAGAGATCGAGGTATATGTGGACGACGTCATCATCAAGTCCAAGAAAGCCCAGATCATATAGCAGATTTTGAGGAAGTTCTTTAACAGATTTTGGAAATACAACTTGAAATTAAACCCTGCAAAGTGTGCATTCGGGTTTCCTGCCGGAAAATTGCTTGGGTTCATTCTCAGCCGTCAAGGAATAGAACTGGATCCATCAAAAGTCAAAGCCATCCAGGAGTTGCCACCACCAAAGAACAAGAAGGATGTAATGAGTTTTCTGGGACGACTAAATTACATCAGTCGGTTCATAGCCCAGTCCGCAATCATCTGTGAACCAATCTTCAAGATGCTAAAGAAAGACACTGCAACCAAATGGACCGAGGATTGTCAAAAGGCCTTCGACAGAATCAAGGAGTACCTATCGACGCCACCAGTTTTGGTTCCTCCAAAGCCAGGTAGACCCTTATTAGTCTACCTTGTAGTACTAGATGGAGCTTTCGGCTGCGTTCTGGGGCAGAATGATGAGATAGGGAGAAAGGAACAGGTTATCCAGTATCTGAGTAAGAAGTTCACTCCATACGAGGCACGGTATTCTCTACTGGAATGTACCTGTTACGCTCTAACCTGGGTCGCTCAGAAGCTGAGACACTTCTTTTGTGCCTACACAACATATCTCATATCAAGGATGGATCCCTTGAAGTATATCTTCCAAAAACCCATGCCCACTAGCAAGCTGGCTAAATGGAAAATCATACTGAGTGAGTTCGACATCATCAATGTGACTCAGAAAGTGGTCAAGGGACAGGCATTGGCAGATCATCTTGCAGAAAATCATGTGGGAGGAGAATACGAACCCTTGAAAACGTATTTTATTGATGAAGAAGTATTGTTTATAGGAGAAGACATTGTTGAATACTACGATGGTTGGAGAATGTTCTTTGATGGAGCGGCAAATTTCAAAGGAGTCGGCATTGGAGCTATTTTGGTATCGGAAACTCACCAACACTATCCGGTATCTGCCAAACTCAGATTTCCTTGCACCAACAACATGACAGAGTATAAAGCTTGCATACTAGAACTCAACATGGCCATCGACATGAATATTCAAGAGCTTCTGGTAATCGGCGATTCAGATTTGTTTATACACCAAGTACAAGGAGAATGGGCCACCAAGAATTCCAAGATATTTCCATATCTACACCACGTGCAGGAATTGAGAAAGAGGTTCACAAAGACAGAATTTCGGCACGTCCCCAAAATTCAGAACGAGTGTGCCGATGCACCAGCCACATTATCATCCATGATAAGCATCCGGATAAAAACTTCATTGATCCTATTCTAGTGAAGATCCATAGCCAGCCAGCATATTGCACCATGTGGAAGAGGAAGCATATGGGAAGCCTTGGTTCCACGACATCAAGTAATACTTGGAAAAAGGGGAGTACCCAGAGCATGTGAATCATACACAGAAACATATGCTTCGGAGGTTTTCCAACAGTTTCTTTCACAGCGGAGGAACCCTATACAGGAGAACTCCCGACTTGGGATTACTGAGATGTGTTGACGCAAAGGAAGCTTCTAAGCTACTTGAAGAAATACATGATGGGACCTGCGGCCCGCATATTAATGGTTTTGTCTTGGCTAAAAAGATACTTAGAGCTGGTTATTTCTGGATGACCATGGAGACTGACTGCATCTAGTATGTTCGGAAATGCTACCAATGTCAGGTACATGCAGACATGATAAAAGTGCAGCCAAATGAGCTCAATGCAACTAGCTCACCTTGTCCATTCGCCGCTTGGGGGATGGACGCCATCAGCCCTATCGAGCCCACCGCCTCAAATGGGCACAGGTTCATCTTCGTAGCTATTGATTACTTCACAAAATGGGTCTAAGCAGCATCTTACAAGGTAGTGACTAAGAAAGTCGTGGCAGACTTTGTCTGCGACCAGATTGTTTATCGGTTCGAAGTTCCAGAATCAATCATCACCAACAACGCTTCCAATCTCAACAGTGATCTAATGAAGACCATGTGCGAGATTTTCAAAATCAAGCACAAGAACTCCACAGCCTATAGACCTCAGATGAACGGGGTTGTAGAAGCCTCCAACAAAACATCAAGAAGATACTGAGAAAAATGGTAGAAAATCACAAATAGTGGCACGAAAAACTATCATTTGCCTTATTGGGGTACTGCACCACAGTCCGCCCATCAACCGGGGCAACTCCCTACTTGCTGGTTTATGGTACAGAAGCTGTTATTCCTGCCGAAGTAGAGATTCTTTCCTTGAGAATCATACAAGAAGTTGAGCTCAGCGACGCAGAGTGGATAAGGGGTCGTTATGAGAAACTAGCCCTCATAGACGACAAAAGGATGAACGCAGTGTGTCACGGGCAACTCTATCAGAACAGAATGTCCAGAGCCTTCAACAAAAAAGTCAAGCCAAGACAATTCACACCGGGGCAGCTGGTGTTGAAAAAGATATTTCCGCGTCAAGATGAAGCCAAATGGAAATTCTCTCCTAATTGGCAAGGTCCTTACATGGTTCACAGAGTGCTGACATGAGGAGCTCTCATACTTACAGAAATGGACGGCGAAGTCTGGCCAAAACCGATCAACTCAGATGCAGTTAAACAATACTATGTGTAACTTTTTATGCTTTCTCAAATGATGTAAACTGATCTACGCCCGACCTTATTCCCGTTTAATAGGGGATACATAGGCAGCCCTATGGTTTCGATCACAAACCAATAAAAATCTTATTTTCCCCCACAATTGGAAACTGGGGCATAATTTTGAGAAGGACCCTCAAAATTCTGAAGCAAGATCAGCCGATCGCAGCATGTACAACAGTTAGAGACATCAATTCATCTAACTGGGGCAGAATTTTGAGGAGGACCCTCAAAGTTCCATAGCAAAATAGGTTGCAATGTCTCGAATCTTGTCACGGTCGTCGGTTCATCTAAAATTCTTAAAGTATGTTTTTACTATGTCTTTACAAAACTATGCATGCTTGCTTGTAAGGTAACTCTATTTAGCCAAACGCTACCCCGATGAATTAAACAGGATCATCAAACCAAGAAAAGCAGGACAAGCAAAGCCAGCGGGGACACGAAGCAACCTCCCCCATCTACAAAACTCACAATTTTTCTTTGGATGCAGGGACAAAGGATAGACATGCCGCAAATTCACAATCCTCACAATAATCGTGTTATCAAAATCTGCTACCAGCTAAGAAATTCTGCTACTATCTACTATTCATTCTACTTTATGCATAAGGCTAAACGCTGCCTTCCCTTACATTGGCTAATCTCTGCCTTCATCTTGCAGGAGGTTAAGCTCTACCTCCCCCATTTGCATAAGGCTAATATCTGCCTTCCCTTTGCATAAGGATAATCTTTGTCTTCATTTGCATGGGACTAAGACCTGTCCCATATCTTGCATGAGACTAAGATCTGTCTCCACCTTGCATAAAGTTAAGCTCTACCGCCGCATTCGCATAAGGCTAATCTCTGCCTTCATTTGCATGGGACTAAGCCCCGTACCGCATCTTGCATGAGACTAAGCTCTGTCTCCATACCTGTATGAGGATAAGCTCTGCCTCCGCATTCGCACAAGGCTAATCTCTGCCTTCATTTGCATGAGACTAAGCTCTGTCCCGCGTATTGCATGAGACTAAGCTCTGTCTCCATACCTGCATGAGGCTAAGCTTTGCCTCCGATTTACATTATTTTCATCGAGACTAAGCGTTGTCTCTCCAACATAATCTACTTTGCTCTTTTTCGGGCTAAGCTCTGCCATCCACTTCGCAAGACTAAGCTTTGTCTTGCTGATATCATATTATTGCATCTCATGGGCTGAAATATCGCCAACCTATCCAAAGGCGTCATAGTCTAAAGGCATCGTCCTCATATCCGGAAGACACCATGTCATGGCCTGAGGATCTCTCTCGACTTGAATATCATTATTCAAAGGCGTCATAGTTCATAGGCACCATCATCATGGCCCGAGAACATAATTTCATGGCCTGTGAATCTCTCACCGAACAGTTCATGGCCCAGGACATCATGGTCTAAGGACGTCATCCCTAACGGTCCGAAGACGACTATCATAGTCCAAAGGAAACCTGCATCATGTTTAAATTTCGGCATAATATATACTTGTAGCATCTTCATTTGCAGGTGACCCGGCAAGCAACTACTATCCCAGCGGGAGCGATCTTTCTCCAGTTCCTTCATTTATCTCAAAATCTGGCCTCTCACCATAACCAATCCTTCGCCTATCCCCAAACATTGTGTTCGTTCTTGTGATGACTTCATCGATATATTTCGTCTATGAATCCAGAATTACACACGGCCTGATTCCTGTAAAACCAGGATATGTAGGCAGCTCAGAAGCCAGAGTGCAGCCTAAATCTCTCAAACCGTTTCGCTCGGTCAAAATTGGCCATCATATCTTTACCCGACAACTCTTTCATCCTTTCCGGGTAAAGAGGGGTTGTTGTTGATACACAATTTTTACCAAAATAATTCTTTACCCGACAAAATTTGCCCAGTATTTTATTTCTAATAAATAATCATAAAATTACATCACAAATGATTTCAAAAATATTTTTTGGTTTAATTTACTATTTATGGTCTTATTAAGTCCAGTTATTCTATAAATAGCCAAATTGGCACCTTTTGGCTACATTTGCAATTATAGCCCATGCATACATTTTTGTATTATTTTTATCAGAAATTAGACTTTTGTATTTTTAAATACTAAATAACCATTTTTTAAAACATTTAACATGCATAAAATTCATTTTATAAGTAGTAATTATTTTACACAGTATTTTTAATAAATTCATTTGGGGTATTTAACAAATAGCCATTTTTCATTTCAATTCCAGCCTAAATCAGTCAGCCCAAATACCAACCCAATACAACCCTCCCAAACCCCTCATTTTTTTCTCATCACTCCGCCGTCACCCATTCCCCTTCTCTCCAAATGCTCTCAAAACCTAACCCTAACTCTCCCTCGCCGTCACTCATCTGTCGTCGACCATCGTGGTCTCTCACCACCCTCAGACCTCCAAGGGTCTCTCTTAAACTAGGTTTTGTTGTCTCTAAGGTCCTCAAGGGACCAGGGCTAGTCCACTTACGACTTTGGTTCTGTCTCGCCGGTTTCAGGCCGTTATGGTTCGATTTTGAGTAAGATCTTCCTATTTCGCTTTAAACCTATGGGTTTCTAAGCCTATATCTTCATCTCTATGTTATTTTTTCAAAACCCTAATTTCATCTATTGAACTTCTCAGATCTGTAAAGATCTGAGATGGTTCGAACTTATTTTTTACTTGTTTTGTGAAGATTCTTCTGACTTTTCGAAGTAGCTTTTCATTTTCCTAAACTAGGGTTTCTTAAAAGTCTTTCATCAAAAACGCTTTCTGGTTTCAAGTGTTTAATCTCCTGTTCTTATGTGTTTTCGACTGATTTTGTTAAGTTTTTCCTTAACCCTAACTAGTTTATGCTAAAACCCCAATTTTTTGACATTTTTGTTTGGATTCTGAGTTTGTCCTTGTTACTTGCTACATGATTTTGTTTTGTGCTTTGATTCACATGATTTATCCTTCGTTTAATTTGAATGTCTTGTGATTTTACCCTAGTATGTCTCTATTAGGATTTCGGATTCGACTCTTGACTGATTCTGTGTGTTTATACTTGGCTTATCTGTTTATTCTTGGAAATCTATATTATTTTTCCTAAATCAGTATTATTTGTTTTAAGTCTTTGATTCACTGATTTGCTATATTGATACTTATGTGCTGATTTCTCGATTATTTTCCTATTTTTACACCTTTTAATTATTTCTTGCCTTATTTTGATTAACCGTGATATTTACTGATTCTTCACTAGTTGTTTCCTTAATTAAACTCCTGTTTATTTACCCCTAATTGCCTACTTTGTACCTAAGTCTTACTTGATTTCTTTCCTTAAATATTGTCCTGCTATTTACCGTTGATTGATTAACCCATGATTATGGGAGACTATGTTGATTTTATGTATGACTGATTCTGTAAATTTCCCTAATTGCTGCACAATTGATTTTTTACCTTATTTTGTCCAGCTCTCAGCTGCTATATATACTCTCCTCTATTCTCACTACACACACGAATACTAGTTCAAAAACTCTCTCTTACACTCAAAACTCTCTGCTCTTCTTTGTTACTTGAAACTGTCACTGAACTAGCCGGCTGTAAGCCAAGGCTAGTTATTGCACCACATCTGCTCGTATCCTGTGTTTTTCTCTCCTTAACTGGTATGTCCTAATTCAATTTCGAGTCCAAAATTCAATGTGCTCTGTTACTGCTTTAGTTCATTGATTTCCAGTCTTGTTCCTGCTTAACATCTTGTTGTTCAATGTGTAACTTGTATGTCTAAATAATTGTTTCACCTAGCATGCCTGAACTACCCTGTTTAATCACTAGCCTGTATGAATTTGTCATGTTTAACTTGTGATTAGCATGTCTAAGGATCTGCCTATTGCTTTCTCTAGCATGCCTCAACCTAATTTAGTTCCATGTATGTCAGTATGTTTGATGGTTTGCCTGATCTGTTTACTAAGGTTATGGTTTAATCTGCTTTTCTAAGTTGTCTAATATTTCTAACTCTGGTTCTATGCCTCATCTGTCCAATGTAATTTGTTTCCACATGGTTGTTCTGTGATCCATGCTCTATGTCTTTACTACTAGTTGTATGATTAACTCCTTAATCCTATAAAACTCTTGAAAAGTCTTATGTGCTCCTGTTGCTATATGTTTCACTATATGTGTTTTGTATGTCCCCAATTCCCCTGTGTGAATTCTGTTAATGTTGGACACTTGGACCTGTTGGTTCTGTAGCCAATTAGGGTGCTTACTGATTTTTCAAAAAATAAATGTTTACATTGTTTTTCAAACTGTTTTACTAACTGATCAGTCCTTATTTTCAGAAAACTTCTTTACTTATTGAATTATTTCAGTGTTGTTTTCTTGTCTAAACCTTTTCAAAACTATGTCAAGCACTCTCACTTTACTCCTAAGTCCCTAGGTTCTGCCCCTCCAGCGTGTGTAATGCCTTGGGATCCTCTTGAGATCCCTTTGAACTCTGGCACACTGGAGATGGCCCTTCCACACTGTACTTACTCAATCCATGTTATGAAAAGTCTAGGTGTGAGCACTGCCCGGGATCCTTGAGGTCCTTAGGTAACTCTGACACACCTGGACACAAATATGGCTATGAAATCCTTTGGCATTTAAGATCATTGAAGGCCTGGCCTTACCAGGTTTGCCTTGGGCCTATTTCAGGCTCCCTATATTTTGATTTTTGTTTCATTTATGTAATTTATTCATTGGTCTATACTAATTATTTGTAAACAAATATTAGGGTGGCTAGTGGAAAATGGGGAGGGTAGCTATATGATCTTGTTAATGATACTGGGTAGAAAGCATGTTATAGGTTTATATTCTATGAGTTCGCATTAGAATCCATGTCCTAGGGCTGATATGCTCATTTACTTGCAAATCATATCAAACCTGCATTAGATATCCTGTTCTTAGGGCTTCACGTTTACTGCTTCAGCATATCACATATCGCCAATCCATGTTTTAATGTTGCACAAGTATTCTCACTTAGAAATCCTGTTATTAGGTTAATGAATAACTTTAACAAAAAATTTGTCACTCATGTGTGTATTTAGATACCATGTTCTAGGAATTCTGTTCGCATTCGTTTGAATACGCCTAGTTTAATTAAATAAGTCACTAATAAACAGTCTCGCATATAGGTGTATGTTTTTCTGAGTATAACTGGTACCAATTTTTCATTTTCAAATCCGTGTTACCTAGAACAGCATGTTTGTCGGTCAAAAAAACTTCAAAACGGTTTAAAATATCTTGTAGTTGTCACTACGTACAGTCTCACGCCTAGGAAAGCCTTAGGTAATTAATCTCTATATAAAATTAGAAACTGTATTTTTGATTGTTTACTGCTAAGTTTTACAGGACTTAAAATCAGTAGGCAAACTGATTAGGACCCTGCCATTGAGTTTGTGAAACAGTGTTGCATATTTTGTATATTAATGCTCACCTAGACATCCTGACCTAGGACTCTTTCTAAAAACTGCATGTATTTCTGTTTAAGACATGCTGTTTGTTTGCTATATGTGTGGAGGTAAACATGAGCCTTTTAATTGCTTTTTTTCACTTACTTGCTGGTCCTACCTGTTATTTGCTTGTCGCCTAGATTTTTCCTTCCTAAATACCTTAGGGGTTGTCTAGAATTGCCCAGATTTAGAGGTCCTAAAACTCCTCCGAGACCACGAGGAAGAGACGGGTAATAGCACGCTTAGATCTAGCTAAATAAAATTCTCTTAATAACCACTAAGGGGTGGGGTAATGGGTAGAAAAGGATATGATGACCCCATGCGCTAATGTAATGTGTAGCCCCTCATCGAGGAGTGATTACCGGGCATTGCATGGATATGATCCTATAGGATAAATAACTTAGGACCCCTTTCACTCATTTAAATATGTGTGCTTAGACTGCTTATTTGCACCTGTTTAATTCACAAAGTAAGTTTGGTCTGGACCCACAGTTGTGGACTTCGAGAGGCACCTTCCCCTTGAAGTAACTTCAAGCCCTTACTGAATATCTGGTTATACAATTAGTGTTATAAATGACCAGTAATAGGTGCCCTAACGCACCTTAATTTGTTACGTGGCGACTCTTAAAACTCCTTACATCCCTTTTTCCAAAAGGAAATGAGTTGTCCCAATAATGTCAAAAACCCTGACTAATCTGAAAGGAGAGGAAAAAGGGGGCGTGACAAGCCCTGCCTCGTGGGGAATCCCCACCTCGAGGGGAACCCCTTCCTCGTAGGGCACCCCTACCTAATTGGTACTGCTCTAGCGCCTAAGTAGGGTCGTGTCCGAAGCGCTAATCCTCTCGATCTCGCTGCAGTGTCCGGGAAGCCACCTCTACAACCTGTCGGATGTAATCTTGCAAAGCCGCTCCCTCTCCGGCATGTTGTTACGTCTGCAGCCCCATCTGGTAGACTATATGTAGGCCAATAGCCTACACAATGTATAAAAAATAAACTACAGAACACTATGTTATAGTTATATAATTAATAATAGTAGAAAACATACCAGGGCCTCGTGCCGCCAGGCGTATGAAACGTATCGACCGCCAGCTTGATGAATGGGATTCCCGACAAAAAGTCGGGTAACACGGCAGTACCAGGGCATATAGAGCTGAATAGTCTCCATCTGGATCTGTGAAGGCGGGGGCGGAATCAGTTCAGCTCGCCGGTCCCAAGTATGAACCTGCGCCTCTAGCCATGCCACATATGCGTCGTCAACCCTGGAACGATCATCCCGCTGATAATGTGCGGGCTCCCATGTAGGTCGTCTCGGTATATACTGCGGACGGCCAAACTGGCGAAGTAACGCTCTGTGGCATGATGCTCCACAATATCGAGGTACATCAGCGGGACGAAAGTGCTCCAAATCAATCGGTCGGCCAAGCAATAATCGGGCAGGCCACCTATCAAGTCGTCGATGTATGGAGTCCAGATGAACTATAAAATAACAACAGAAAACGTGAGTATGTGCAACACATGTGATGCTATACCAAGTAAAGTTAGGTACACATTTACCTGTGCGCCCTCCAGCATATCCTACACATCCCTGCAAATGGGGAGATTATGCCGAGCCTCGTAATCTCGTACATATCCACGCCGGAGAACCCACCTCCTAGCTAGAGGGAGAAACGGAGATGGTACATCCGGAGGTAATGGTGGTAGAGGTGGCTGCAACTGCAAGAACCGCTCCCAGGCCCAAACCTAACATACAAAGTTTATGTAAAGTTTAAGATAAATTTTTACTATATAGAATTGGAAGGAATGAACAGAGTATTTGAATATAATGTCACCTGTAGAAGCGGCAAAAATCCACATAAGTCATGCTGGGTGCCCATGCTCGCCCGGCACAGATGCCTGTACAAGTAGGCGAGAACAACAGCACCCCAATTGTACTGGGGCAAATCATCTACCAGCTGAAAATGATGAAGAAATCGCAAGCTGACTAGGTTCCCCGAAGTGTTTGGGAACAAGACCCCTCCAAACATAAGGAGCAGCAGCAACCTCGTATACCGGTGAATATACAGATCATGTGTCTCACCGGTGATGTCGGGGTGCAAAATCTCCAAATGTTGTCGAATAGCTGTCAAACTCATGCGACTGACCCCTCAGTGTGCAGTCTCATCCTGTGGTCTGAAACCAGTGAGCTACTGCAGTATGTCCAAATACTGCCCACGCATCATCTCTCTCATGTCCTGAGGCAGTGCAACGGGCAATCCATCAACAGGCATCCCATATAAAACCTCCACGTCCTGCAGCGTGATGGTGGCCTCGCCAATGGGCAGGTGGAAAGTGTGCGTCTCCGGTCACCACCATTCTATCAGGGTCGTGATCAAATACCAGTCGAGCTGCAGTCTCCTGATCTCCAAAATCATGTAGAAGCCCGTATCTCGTAGGCACTGGACTACACGGGTATGGAGATCTCTGTCCTTCATAAAATCTCACATGTCGTCCATTCTCCTGGCGCAGAGAGTCTGGGCCTGTAACTCTCCCTCACATACGTAGGCGGACCTATGATCACCCTGTAACACTAATAGCTCATCGGAGAAAGGTCCGGGATACATAGGCGGCACGTCCATGTCGTCTACTGTAAATTAAACAACATTAATTGTATGTTTGATCTATAAATTAAANAACTTCAGCATACGGGGCTGAAGTTCCCAAGTTATAAAGACAACAACTTCAGCATACGGGGCTGAAGTTTCCCAGTTACAAAGACAAAACTTCAGCTCTAGAGTTGAAATTTTGTCTTTGTAAACTGGGCGTATGCTGAAGTTCCCCATTTACAAAAGACTCCGCAGTGTAACTGGGGGAACTTCAGCCCGTATGCTGAAGTTTTTGTCTTTATAACTGGGGAACTTCAGCCCCGTATGCTGAAGTTCCACATTTACCAAAGACAAAACTTCAGCTCTAGAGCTGAAGTTTTGTCTTTGTAAATAGGGAACTTCAGCATACGGGGCTGAAGTTCCCCAGTTATAAAGACAAAAACTTCAGCATACGGGCTGAAGTTCCCCCAGTTACACTGCGGAGTCTTTTGTAAATGGGGAACTTCAGCATACGCCCAGTTTACAAAGACAAAATTTCAACTCTAGAGCTGAAGTTTTGTCTTTGTAAATAGGGAACTTCAGCATACGGGGCTGAAGTTCCCCCGGTTACACTGGGGAACTTCAGCTCTAGAGCTGAAGTTCCCCAGTGTAACCGGGGGAACTTCAGCCCCGTATGCTGAAGTTCCACATTTACCAAAGACAAAACTTCAGCTCTAGAGCTGAAGTTCTCCAGTGTAACTGGGGGAACTTCAGCCGGTATGCTGAAGATTTTGTCTTTATAACTGGGGAAGTTCCANAACCAGTGAGCTACTGCAGTATGTCCAAATACTGCCCACGCATCATCTCTCTCATGTCCTGAGGCAGTGCAACGGGCAATCCATCAACAGGCATCCCATATAAAACCTCCACGTCCTGCAGCGTGATGGTGGCCTCGCCAATGGGCAGGTGGAAAGTGTGCGTCTCCGGTCACCACCATTCTATCAGGGTCGTGATCAAATACCAGTCGAGCTGCAGTCTCCTGATCTCCAAAATCATGTAGAAGCCCGTATCTCGTAGGCACTGGACTACACGGGTATGGAGATCTCTGTCCTTCATAAAATCTCACATGTCGTCCATTCTCCTGGCGCAGAGAGTCTGGGCCTGTAACTCTCCCTCACATACGTAGGCGGACCTATGATCACCCTGTAACACTAATAGCTCATCGGAGAAAGGTCCGGGATACATAGGCGGCACGTCCATGTCGTCTACTGTAAATTAAACAACATTAATTGTATGTTTGATCTATAAATTAAATAATTATTTTTTTATAATTATACAATGTTTAATTGGACAGAGTATATATCTATGGGTTCCAGGCTCGATATTTGAGTCTTAGTAACATCAACCTATCCTGAATCATTATGTGTGTCAATTTTAATATTTTTCATAATTTTGTATGTTTGATCTGTAAATTAAATAATTATTTTTTATAATTATACAATATTTAATTGGACAGAGTATATATATATGGGTTCCAGGCTTGATATTTGAGGCCCATTAGCACCAAGCTATCCTGAATTCTTATGTGTGTCAATTTTAATATTTTACATGTTAGTTTCATAAAGCTATATGTTTGTTTTGTAAATTAAATAATTATTTTTTGTAAATTGGACAGAGTTTGTATTTGATCTATCATTATAAGAGATACTTAAATTACATGGATTCTACGCTAAAAGGCTCTACATTTTACTACGCTAAAAGGGCACTATATTACTAGTCTTTAAGCAAATAAATAATCTAAACTAGTAAAATATGTAAAAACAGCAAATATATTTTAATCACAAAAATACATATAAAACAGTAAAAAAATTATTAACATTTTTATTAACAAATAATAATGATTTCTCAATTTTTACATATTTTTTTAGAACACTAATATCTTAGTCCGAATAAAAATAACATCCTAGTTTAATCACAAAAAAAAAAAATACAAAACAACATGTAAACACATTCAAAACAATTAATATGCATTATTATACGAGTTTCGACATAAACTAAATCGAAATACCTCGATTTATATTTTTCGGAAAGTTGATAAATTGAAAAATTGAGCCCGAAACAAGCAAACCACAATAATAGAAGGCTTGGCTAGGATGTGGAACCTACTATCTTATCTTTTTGTGTGACGGGTGGGGTCCACTATAACTTTTTTGGATGAAATTGGGGGGG
>ML384518.1:0-62296 GCA_005239525.1 Nicotiana knightiana | reverse complement strand
AAAGACAAAACTTCAGCTCTAGAGCTGAAGTTCTCCAGTGTAACTGGGGGAACTTCAGCCGGTATGCTGAAGATTTTGTCTTTATAACTGGGGAAGTTCCACATTTACTAGAGTTGAAGTTCGCAAGCTACTTCAGGCCCGTCTACTAGAATGCTGAAGTTTTGCGTGATTGCCTTTGCTACTTCAGCCCCGCATGCTGAAGTTATGCGCAAAAGCGGGTATGGATGCAATTTTTTTTACAAAGCGGGTATAAGTTAAAACTTGGCACAAAAAGTGGGTACGGATGCAAAAGCCCCTCAAAATTGACCTAATTAACCAAAAACTTATCAACCCAATATTAACTCTTGCCTATTAAATAAAAAAACAAAAATAAAAATACTATCAAAATATTAATTAGTCCTGCTTAAGTAAAATAAACTATCAAAATAAAACTAACCGTTAAAACAAAACTATTTTTGGTATTTCTTTCAAATATAATACTAAAATAAAAATAGAATTAGGTTAAAATCTACTAATATCCTTGAAAAAGATATGTAATGAGGTAAAAAACAAAGTGAAACTATTTTTATGTTTTCAAATGTTATAATAAAGTAAAAAATAGAGAAAATAAGCTAAAGTCATGGTAAAATTAAAATACTATTATTATAATTATACTAATTGACCGTAAACTAAAGATGAAAATATAGAAATGTGAGAAACATGATAAATAAAACTATTTTGTGTTTTTTAATTTATGTCTTAAGAAAAAGTAAAATAGATTAAAATTATATTAAAATAAATTCAAGTAAATATTTAAAATATTAAAGTACTAAAACTAACTTTAAATTTTGCGCGGATCAAAAATTATGTGCTTACAATAATAGAATGGAGTATTTTCCGAATTTTCAACAGAGTTTTCGTTCAGATTTATCTTTACATAAAAAGTGGCTAAATTTCTATTGCTTTTGAAATTGTGGCTATTTTTGGATGACCACTTGTAAATCTAATTATTTTTGAATTTTTCCCAATAATTTGTGTATATACATAGTAAGATAATTTTTCACCCATATAAACCGTACAAATTTTTGACAAAAAGGATTTATTTGAATTCCTTTAATAAATCTCCGCCACTGTATTAGATGAGGAAAAGGAACGGGAAGAAGAAAGAGTGAAGTGGAATAATCCAACAAGATTTCAAGTTAAAGGGACACTGCAAAAGAAACTTCGCTTGCATAAATAGCCTTTGCAAATGTCGCCTACTTTTGATAAGTTCGGCAGGATACACCTTGCCCCAAGCAGTGTCACGAGACACGTTTTCATTAAAAATTATATATATATATATATTAGAAATAAATTTAAAAAATACACCGCTTATTATTATTATTATTATTTATTCATTTTATTTCTTCAAATATTAATATGGCTTACGAAAAATTATGTGTAAACTCTCTAAGTTGGATTATTGAAGAAGCGTGAAATTCGGTTTCAACTGTCCTCCTTTTTTCTTTTCTTTTATAAAAAAAAAATGAGGGGAGGATAAAAGTACGTAGTGAACAAGAATTCCTCTCTCAAATATGTATGAAGTGAGGAAAAAGAGCAATTTAAGGAGGGAAAAAAGAAAGAAATTTTGGATAGTCACGAGAATGTGTCATGTCAGGTTATAACAAATTAAACTTTTTGCAATGCGTATTTTAGGGAGCTGCCGTTCCAGATGTAGGAACCAGTTGCTGACACGGCCCTTTCGATTGTCGACTTAACATATTTCTGAAGAAAATCACCCAAAATATTACTATTATTATTAATTCATTCTTCTTTCATTAGTATATTGATCTGAATAATTAGTCCGCATTTCGTAGAAGGGGTTCCTTAGGAGAAATGGAGAGGGCGGAGAAGAGAAAAAGAGGAAAAGAAACATGGGATCACGAGAAGAAAGAGATGAAGAAGACGAACGAGAGGAAGAAGAGGCAAGTGATGACAACGACGACGACAGATAATGATGATAATGATGTTGGAATTAGTTACAAATCGGAGAGCATGATGAATAGTAACGACCCTGGAGGCCAGAAGAATATTATGGAAACAACATATGGTGATAATGAAAAAGGAGAAATTGGAGTTTTCGATTTTCCTTGGCTTAAAAAAGGCGAGGATGTTAATTTCAGAGCAGAAATTGATGAATTATGTTTAGATAGTACATTTTGCTCCACCTCATACGATTTTGATGATCAGGACACTCTTTTAATTCCCACAAACAGCTACAAAAACATCAACACTAGTGTTACATCCAATTCACCTTGTCATTTATATGATAATAATGCACTATTCAACCTCGGCCTCGATCTCGATCTCGATCTCGATGAATTTTACGTGGAGAATCTATCGACTATGAGTACTGCAGATCAGTCATCTGATGATCATCAGCTGAAAATGAATAAAATTGAAGACGAGCAATTGAAATTCCAAGTGGATGACCAACAACTTGTTAACCCCAAGGATGGAACTTAATTGGAGTACTTGAAGCCATTTAAATTTCTCAATGATTTCATCGGACAGATTGTGCCTTTTCTTTTACCATTGTCATAGCGAGCAAACGGGATGGTGGCGCAGTTGGCTGGCGTGGAGGTCTCATAGCTTCTGAGTTATCCTGAGGTCGAGAGTTCGAGCCTCTCTCACCCCATTAGATCCTTTAACTGGGCTGCCCTTTTATTTTCATAGACGAGCAATTAATAGGGGTAGCATCTTTTTAAAGCAGTTGGCGGTGATCATTGAATAAGTTTCTTTGCCAAAAGACTAATCCCACTATGTTAAAGGAGTTTAAGTTCCAATTATGGAACCCTTGGAAAAAAAAAAGGGGAAGTGTGCACAGGTTGATTCAGGATTCGAAATTTATGGATTTTTACAACTACCTCGAGTTATATGTATAATAATATAATTAGGTTTACAGGCAAATATTATGAATATTTAGTGAATTCTTAATACAAATACAGAACTTGGGTAAAAATTACTAAGTTGACGGGAACCATAAGCTTAGGCTAGATCCGCCCCTGGAAGTGTAATGTTTATGATACTTTCATCCTTTACTGAAATTTCAAATTCAAGTCCTGAAACTGAAATTTATTTTTGGTATGAAATGATTTATCCATAAACAAATTTTCTAGTATACATTTGAATTAGCCAGGTCAAGGGTAATGGTCTAATGGATAACGCATTCGAAAAAAGAAGAGTAAGAAGAAAGGGGTAGCATCTCTTTTTGCATTCATGATTATGCTTAACGTGTATTAAACGAAAAAGATGAAAGAAATGCATCTAATTCATTTCTCATTAGGCAGATTGGTTAGTGACTCATTCTTCTTTTGTTCTTCTAGAAGTGTACGTAAATTTGTTTAAGAGAATTCTAAGTTAATAATAATTGTACTTGGGTTTGAAGAACCGTAAGCCGTTTGGTATGAGGCATAAGAAGGTATAGTGTTTGTGTAAAAATTTTATACTACCTTAATACTTTGTTTGGTTAGCAAATTTGGTATAAGTTTGTTTACTCTTAAAATGGGATAACAATTAAACTTATAAGTGGTTTTAAGGACACGTGATTTCACCTAGTATCAGTTGATAAATACGATGATTAATAGTAGAAACAGTAAAGTAAAGCAAACCAGTATTGAAATGCAATCCAGCCCTCGAGCTAGAACGTCCTCGAACTGACTGATAATAAAGTTATGAAGTATGAAGTAAACTGTTGAACAAGAGAGTATAAGAGAGAGTATTATATTGCTTTGATATGCGAGAATGAGATGGTTTACAAATGATTAGAACCTCCATTTATATAGTAGAGGAATTCTACTTAGGGTACAATTCTAATTACAGAAGGAAATCCCATGATTAGCTAAACAATCGTTCTTGATTTGATCCATTCCGAGATTTTCGCCATGATCCCCGACCAGGATATCCCGCATTATCTTCGGTCTTGCTCGATTCTATCCCATTTGGTATCGATTATTACTGGTCTCGATATCAACAGGTACCTCGATTTTCGAACTTGGTGCTTTATCCTCATGCATCGGTCTGATCTATTATGGGGTCGATCCTCGATCCATCCCCCTGGTCTCGGTTAATCAGTAGAATCGGGTGGGCCCGATTTTAACCATATACAGATAGTCCCCTCATTTTTTGGAGTGTAGTGACAAGAAATGAATTGAGTCTTCGACCTTTACCCCGATTTGTCATGACATCATCACCATGACATAAGCGACAGAGGTGACCGAAATGTCCCGTCGGTGCAGTTCCCCAGGTTATTAATGTGTGTCAGTTGACGGTCGGCCACTAGCAACTTTGAACCGTCGCCGTGAAATCCATAAATAGGCCTCTTTTCCACTCTTTCAAACTTTACTTTCAATCTCTTTTGCTCTAATCCTTAAAGCTCTTTACATTCTTCAAGTTCTTCATCTGCAAATCTTCAAGTTTTATTGTTAACCCCTTCTTAAAACACCAAATTTCACCATCTTCATCTTCCTTTAACCTCAAAACTAAATGGTGAAAACATCAAAGACTGTGCCACAAAAAAAAACCACTCCATCATCTTAGTCGGCCAGCGAGAAAACACCGGTGGAACCATGCCTTGAGGAATGTATTCCTGGGGGGTGTGTTATCAGTTCCAATTCAAGATCGAGAAAACCTCGTCGGTCCCCGATCGTTGCGAGCCGATATCGAGGTACATATGCTCGATACCTGAGAATTTCCTCGAAAAAGTGAAGAAGGATTGTAACTTGCAGAACAAAGAGGTCGTGATACCGGCCCCAGAGGAGGATATTACCACCCACGTGGAAGGGTTCTTGAGTGTTTACACTTACTCTTTTACGTTGGGCCCCCTCGATCCGATTATCGTGGACTTCTGTAGAAAGTACGAGGTGACCCTAGGGAAAATCCATCCCTCCTTCTGGAGGATCATAATATTGCTCCCATTCTTCGTGAGCAAAGTCGACGGGCTCCCCTTCACCCTCGACCACCTTATCAGGTTATACAACCCCCGACTTTACCGAGGTGGGCTAATAAAGCTCCAGCACCGGGCCACCAAGGTTTTCACTCCAGCATAGACGAGGACAAAGACCGGGGTTGGAAGGGTTGGTTTGTCCGAGTCAGGACCTCGGACCTGATTCTGATTGAAAGCATGTCGTTCCACGAGAGATGGAACATGAAACATAAGTATGATTTATCACAACCTGTATGTTAATTTTATTTCTTCACTTTCTCTTATCGATGTTCTTTTTCGATGTAGCTGCTGCTGGATGTCTGGTGCAATCCCTCACCTCAAGAGCTGGGTCAGGGACCTGGTCTCGACCTTAACGTATACTGAACGCGCATGGAGCGATTTATCAAAAGGCCGGTGGGAAGCCAAAAATCATGGTAAGCTTTTATCACGTGTTTAATGATTTGACTAAAACATTCCACCAAACTTACTCAAATTCTTCTCCTGCAGGTCTCGGCAAAGATGCAGTCATGGGGCCCCCATGTAGTGAAAGAAACTTCAATCCTGGTCCCAAAGCCGGTAAAGGAGAAGAAAAGGAAGAGGACCTCGACCTCCGAGGATCCAGAGCCTAAGAAGAGGGTGGCTCGTAAGCCGAAAAAGAACATTATCCCTCTGTCCATGGAGTCAGTTCGGTTCCTAAGGGAGGCGGAGGAAGAAGAACAAAAAGAAGACGATTATGGGTTGGTGGCCTGAGTGAAGATAAATACCGAGGCTCAAAAGGACACTGAGTAGGTAAGAGTTGAAGAGATTCCGCCTTGAACTGAGGGGGTCTTGAAAAGAGGCTTGGGCGAAGTCCCCGAGTCGTCAAAGGCCGAAGATGCCCCCACCGAAGTGAGCAAACGGTGGATATGGCTGTGGAGGCCGGTCTCGAGGCTCCTCGAGATGAAGAGAACGCCCCAAGTGACCCACTTGGGTCAATAGAAATTGGAGACTCCCCGTCACTTCCTTCGTTTTCCGAGGGGATGATTCAGGAGGCTCGGGCCATGAAGACTCCTTCCATAGAAGGAGCCCACGGAGGGGGGGCCTTTTCTGTGGTTACTTTAATAGGTACAAGGATATTGCTGGCCAGAGTTGGAGATATCGAGGAAGGATTCGGGCGGAGCACCGAGTCTCTTCAATGAGGCACAACAGGCTTTGAATCGGGTAAGCCTTAACTCCCCTTGTCGATATGATACTTGTGTTTTTTCTCTTCTTGTATAATTTCTTTTCTTCTATATATATAGGCTTCGGTGCTTCATCAGGAGGCATTTTCCAGATCTCGAGCAGAACTAAGCCGATATGAGGCCGATATTCAAGGGCTTACCAAGGAGAATAATGCCCTTAAACTTCTCAGTGGGCAGAAAGAAGAAGAAATCAAGGACCTCCGACCTGAGCTAACCGTGGCTCAGAAAGAACAAAGCGAACTGACCGAAAACATATTAGAAGCTCATGGAATCGGTTCAGGAGTGATGACTAACAATTCGAACTCACAGGTCCAGCAGAAGCTCGAGATGATCGAGCAGCTCCGTGGAGAGGTAGATGTGGTGAAGGCGGAGACCTCAGAATGGAAGCAAAATATGGACCGCCTTGCCTCAGAGAAGAAGGTTTCTCAAGCTCAGTTGTCCTCAGCTAAAAACCAGCTCCAGGGCTTGAAAGAGAAGAACTAGGCACAGGCCAAGAAAACTGAGGAGCTCCAACCTCGGTTGATCATCGAACTTGCAACGGCTAAATCTGAGGCTGAGAAGGCCAAGGTTGATGCTGAGGCAATCGTGGTCGTCTACTGGTCTGATGTTGAAGCCTCTCAAGATCAAGCAAAGGAAGTTGCCGACGCTGCCCAAACCCGAGCATATCGAGTTTTCCAAATGCCAGTCTCGAAGGGAAACCCTCAAGGAGGTCCATGCTCGAGGATTCGATATCACTGATGAGATCAAAAATTCTAAAGATCTCGAAGCTGACGCTAAGGCATTGGCCTCTTCTAATGATGATGACGCCGGGAGCGCGAGTGGGCCGAGAGCAGAGGGGATCCTGATGGTGAAGATGCAGCTCCGGGGGAATATTAGGCACTTAGGATTTTCCTTTAAATTTTTGTATAGAACCTTGATTCGGCCATGTTTGCCCTTGTAAATAAAATTGGACATATATATAAATACCCTTTCCTTTTCCTTTCTGTCTTGTCTTTATTTCATTTTGTTTCATTTTATGCCTTATGAATATCCTTAGGTTCGAGACTTAGGCAATTTTGGCTGAAATCGAACTAGTGTCGAGTGAGTGCTTGCTCGAACTGGAAGTAGGATAACCCTTAGGTTTTAGTTGAGTGAGGATGATTTCTCGAACTCAAAAATAAAAATGACCCTTAGGCTTTTGTATTAGGCCGATATGGCCTTTGTAAAAAAGAATGGCGTTTCCCCCTTTAGACTTGAAAAATTTATTGTTTAATCATTTAAAATTTGTTATGCCCTTAGCATGAGATAAAGAATTGTTCTAGAGTTCAAATAAATTTGCACCCATTAGGGTTTTCGAGGGTCAATATATCGAAACCCTTTGTAATATTTTGTAGTGCCTTGACACGACATAAGGAATTATTCGAGAGTTCAAACAATTTTGTACCCATTAGGGTTTTCGAGGGTCTATATTATCAAAACCCTTTGTTTCGTAATGCCTTAGCATGAAATAAGGAATTTTTTTGAGAGTTCAAACAATTCTTTACCCATTAGGGTTTGCGAGGATCGATATTATCGAAGCCCTTTGTAATTTTGCCAACGGTGGCCTTCTTAACCGGTTTAAGAAAATATTCGAAGGTCTGTTTTATTACAAAATTCGGACGTCTCCGAACTGTGTTAATTTGGTCGTAGCCTCTTTAGTTTGGGACTTGCCTCTTGGGCTTGTTGTCCTGTTAAGTGTCAGCCCCCGAGTGAGGTGGTTGTGGCCTATAAAAATCGAGGGTTGCCTTTTTAAGGTCTTACGATCTCGAGGTTTTAATAATTTGATCACGTCTATTTTTCGGACAGCAGTCCTCGAGTATGGGGTTAGTTGTTAGAACTTCAGTTGTGATCGGCCCTTAAGCATGTTTACACAATAGATCAAGAGTATGAAATTGTAAATGAAAGCGCCGATACCAGTATTACTTCATTGACCGCGAACATCTCCTTGGCGGCATGTTGTTCTCCATACACCGTTTTTACTCCCTCCGCTGTTGGGAATTTCAGAACTTGGTGAAGGGTTGCAGGGACCGCCCTCATGTTATGAATCCAGGGTCGTCCGAGTAGGGCGTTATATCTCACATCTCCCTCGATCATATGGAGCTTAGTTTCTTGAACGGTCCCGGCTATGTCTACTGGCAAGATGATCTCACCTTTGGTATTTTAATTTGCCATGTTAAAGCCATTAAGAACCCGAGCTGCGCGCATAATATGACCATGCGAGCCGAGTTGCTCCACGATCCTCGATCGAATAATGTTGGTCGAGCTTCCTGGATCAACGAAAACACATTTAACCTGAATTTTATTCATACGAATAGATATTACCAGTGCATCGGTGTGGGGTTGTGAGATCCCTTCTTCTTCCTCGTCATAAAAAGACAATGTCCCTTCTGGTACATAGTCTCGAGTTTGCTTTTCCCTGGTGAATGACACCTTCGTATGCTTGAACACGGGTCCTTGCAGAATATTGGCCCCACCACTGATCATGTGAATTACGTGTTGTGGTTCTTCCTGTTTGCATCCCTGTCTCTGAAGTGGTTCTTTGCTCGGTCGCTCAAGAATTCTCGAAGGTGGCCCTCGTTGAACAAGCGGGCTACCTCCTCCCTTAGTTATCTGCAGTATTCCGTTCATATCTGATTTGGGTTCCTCAGGGCCGAATCGGTCTGCAGAGGTCGCGGCCATCTGGTATCTTTGATCCGTCCAATGGTCGGTACAATAGTTGATGCATCGACGGTGAAGTTGCATTCTGATAATCGTGGTGCTTATGTGGGCTCGACATGTTTATCGAAACCACTCTTACTCATGAGCCCTCAGGAGCTCTATCCTCGATCGTTCCTTTGATCACTTCGAATGGGATTGCGTACAGGGCCGTTGTTCCTATGATATCCGTCATACGGTTGATACCGATCTCTATTCGATCGGGGTTCTCCGTCGATGTCCCTTTGAATTCTGTCGACGGGCCTTCTAGGATTACCGGAACCGGAAGGAGTTTCTAACTGATCATCCTCGACCCTGTTTTTTGACTGGTACCGATTATGCATATTGGCGCAGTTCACAGTTGGATACTCAATTAAATTCTGCTTTAGTTGTCGTGAGGCTACCAAACTTCATACGTTCAAACCTTGAGTAAAAGCTTGGACAATCCAATCATCTGCGACTGGGGGTAGGTCCATGCGTTCCATCTGGAACCGATATACAAATTCCCTTAACATTTCGTTGTACTTCTGTTTCACTTTGAAGAGGTCCGACTTCCTAGTCGTGACCTTTATTGCTCCGACGGGTGCTTTGATGAAGGAATCTGCAAGCATGGCGAAGGAATAAATGGAATTGGGCGGCAAATTGTGTTACCATATCATCGCCTCCTTTGATAAAGTTTCTCCAAACTTCTTCACTAGAACGAACTCAATCTCGTCATCCTCTAAGTCATTCCCCTTTATTGCATGTATAAGAAGTGACATGCTCATTAGGGTCGGTGGTCCCATTATACTTGGAAATTTATGGCATGCGGAATTTCTTCGGGATGGGCTAAGGAATCGCACTTGGGGAAAAGGCTTCTGCACAAACTTCTTTGAATCCAAACCCTTCAGAATCGGTGGTGCCCCAGTATTTGGTCAACTCGGGAGTTGTATGTTTCTACTTTTTTGTCATTTGTCTCGATCTTCTTTTCCCCTGATTCGATTCGCTTTGTGAGCTCCTCGAGCCTTTATATAATGGTGGGGTCAATCCCTGATTCGTTGGCGTTCGACCTCTCCGGTACTAGTTCGGACATTTGAACAACTTCAAGTGAGGGCTCGGGTTCATCTCAACTCGGAGCCCGACTTTGGTTTTGAAGCTGCACTATGGCAGCTTGTTGGGCTTGCAACATTTCAAATATCAATAGAAGGTTGACCACGCCGTCTTCGCCGCCCTGTGCATCTTGACAGGCTGGTCGAACGTCTTTACGGACGCTATTTTCGAGGTCGATGACCAAATTAGAACTTAGGGCGACGTGGGAGCTGACGTCGATAGGGTCTGCAGCCGGTACTCCCTCGACGTCAACCTGAGGTACTTCGATCTCTGAGCGGCTATATTGTCGTTTTCCCCATGAAAACCGAGGTCGTTGTCGGCGTGTGTGGGTATTGTTTGCGAGTTCGGCATGCTGATCCTGAAATCAAAAATACTTACGAGAACATGAGTAAAGCAGTGTGTGTTATGAGAATTAATACGAGGCAATCACTATTATCTTTAGCCCAAATGGGCGCCAAAATGTTTACCCTTAAAATTAGATAACAATTAAACTTATAAATGGTTTTAAGGACACGTGATTTCACCTAGTACCAATTGATAAATACGATGATTAATAGTAGAAATTAACAGTAATGTAAAGAAAACCATTATTGAAATGCAATCCAGTCCTCGAGCTAGAACACCCTCGAACTGACTGATAATTAAAGTTATGAAGTATGAAGTAAATTGATGAACAAGAGAGTATAAGAGAGAGAGTATTATATTGCTTTGATATGCGAGAATGAGATGGTTTACAAATGATTAGAACCCTCCTTTATGTAGTAGAGGAATTTTACTTATGGTACAATTCTAATTACAGAAGAAAATCCCATGATTAGCTAAATAATTGTTCTTGATTTGAGTCGTTCTGAGATTTCCGCCATGATCCCCGACCAGTCACAGATATCTTGCCTTTCCATTATTATGCTATCTTCTATCTTGCTCGATGTCTATCTTGTTTGGTCTCGATCACTACTGGTCTCGACTCGACAGTTACCTCGAATTCAGAACTTGGTGCCTTATCCTCATGCCTCAGTCTGATCTATTACGGGACCGATCCTCGATCCATCCCCCTGGTCTCGGTTAATCAATAGAATCGGGTGGACCTGATTTTAACCGTATACAAAGTTATCCTGGGATTAAAATTAGTACCGGGATTAACTTATACCTTGTAGAGGACGGGGTGATTAGTCTCGGGATAACTTATACCTTCTTCGTAGAAATTATGCAATTGTCATTTTTAATACAACATACCAAACAGTAGATAAAAAATAATACCAGGATAACTAATACCAGCATAACTTTCCCGGCATAAGCCGTATTCAAGCCAAACGACCCATGTGTACTTGAATCTTGTTTTGGTTAATGTTACTATTAATGCTCCCTCCGATCCACTTTAAGTAATTTTTTTTATGGTCCACAATATTTGATTTTTTTCAAATAAAAAAGGAATTAACTTCATCTTTCCAAAGTTTCTCTTGGAGTAAAGAGCCTAGGAATAATTTGTTATATTTTCAATAAGCAAATTAAAATTAATATGATCAATTTCATTGTTACTTAATATTAAAAGATGAATTTCTTAATATATGGAAAGAGGAAAAAAATTACTTAAAGTGGACAGAAGGGAGTACTACGGTAAGCTTTCCAAGTAAGCCTTTGGAATGAATTACAGGAACACCAACTCTGGCTAGCTACAGGTCTGACATTAGATCTTAAACCACGGTCCCCCTTACACCTTTTCGACACCTATCTTGGCTAACACGGGCTCGAAGACCACCGGTTAGGTTGGAGCCTAACCAAGGTTTACTATCAGAATCTGTAGTTGTCTGGGCTATATAGTTCCAACCACAAGCTCATTGGGGTGATACAGTATGATCTAATAGCAAATCATGTCTGTAAATAGCCTATGGTTGCTAAGTTTAACACTTAAGAACTTAGGCTATCATTTACGCTAAATAATATATCTAATCTATGACTGGATCGCTTCCAAGTAAGTCTTTGGAATGAATTACAGGAACACCAACTCTGGCTAGCTACAGTTCTGACAGTAGACCTTAAACCATGGTCCCCCTTACACCCTTTCAACCCCTATCTTGGCTAACACGGGCTCGAAGACCACCGGTTAGGTTGGAACCTAACCAAGGTTTACTATTAGAACATGTAGATGCATGGGCTATATAGTTCTAACCATAAGCTCATTGGGGTGATACCGTATGATCTAATAGCAAATCATGTCTGTAAATAGCCTATGGTTGCTAAGTTTAACACTTAAGATCTTAGCCTATCATTTAGGCTAAATAACAGAAAAAAAGATAATAGGGTATACCTGAGACCCTCAAACCGTTGCTCCAATAGATCTTTTCTGAATATTATTAAGGATGGAAAATTTACAAAGAGAGGAGAGGTTTACAATATTTCTAGAGAGAGGTTAGAGAGAAGGGAAAACTTATGTTTTCTGGTGGCTTGGATAACCTGCCTTCTCTAGTGAATTCTTGATCCTTATATAATGGATCGTAGCCAAAGAAAACAAAACTAATGACCCACAAAATAATTACAACATGGGGTCGACAAAACTAAAAGTTAAAAGAGTAAAAAGAAAAACGGACAAACAACTTTTATTAAAGTAGATTCTTTTATAATTGAGGGGTCCGCTTGCTTTATTAAATCTTGTCTTTATTACCCCGATAATTGATGTATGGGGCCTTGTATTCTTTAATAATGGGAGGTTCTGCTTGCTTTATTAAAGCTTCTCTTTTCCTTTATTGTCCTTTTTTGAAGAAGATTCTTCTGCACCTTCCTTCATCTTCTTCAGGAATTCTTCAATTTCTTCAAGATTGGCTTTTGCACTGCATTGTGGTTGTGCTTCACCTGCTATGGAGGTTTCTTCATCAGAAGTATTTCTGATGGAGGCCATTGATATATCATCACTGATTTGTGCTCCAAAATTTCTTGCTAAGTCCTTCTTTATCTCTTCGAAGTATGAAGCAAGAATTTCTTTTTTGGAAATTACTCTTTTTTTCATTTGGATCTTCTTGGTAACTTGTTGAAATGGACTTGATTTTGCCACTGCAACATTTACCTCTTGTTTGACATATATGTCAATTTTTGTCTGAATCTGCTGAATCAAGTCATCACCATAGATTTTTCCATGCTGATCTGTTTGTAGTAACTTGCTCCAGAATTTATTATAAAAAATTCTTTGAAGACATGGAATTCCATCATCGGTATAACCAACTTGAACATTCCATTTCATGATCCAAGGGATTGAAAGTTCTATAAAAAAAAAATACATGGCTGCTATGCCATCGTAAAAGATATTATCTTTTTATAATGAAATAATTTTGGGAGATATATCTACCCATTGAGTATATAATCTTTTAAATTTGGAGGAAGAATTTCTAATGATGGACCATATAATTTCCACCATTTACAGAACCAATTTGGGATCTGTTGACTGATCATATTAGAACAGATTTTAATAAACCAAGAGTGTTTCCTATTAGGATTCTCATAGAGAAAAGTTTTATTAAAACTTTCTACATAATCCCAGTAGTTATATTTAACTGCGACCTTCTGGTCCGGATGAGTATATTCTCGATCCTTCAAGGTACTGATTCCCCATTCATCAGAGGGTATTACCCTTTTAATGATTATTTTGAAAAACTATAAGTTTTTCTTGTATTGGCAGGATAGAAGTGCTGAATTTCAGTTGATCCTGTTGTTGAGAGTATTATCTCATAATGCATTATGTATTTGTATGTAGGTGTAGCATATGATATTGTATCGAAATATCGAGTCATAAGCTGCCATGGATTATCCTTCCATTTAAGGTCGGGTTGTTCTAAAAGAATTATTAACTCTTTTTCTTCCTTTTGGTTGTAAACCTCAAGGTTTTCATGGCTATCCTCTGATATTACTGAGGAGTATGTTGGTACATTTGATGATATTCCTTCTTCATTTTTGGATTTTATAAAATCCATGAACTCCTTATATAAAGGATGATTTGTATTACCTCCCGTGATGTTAGCAACTATTAGCTGTTGATTTCCCATTTGGGCGAGAATATTATTCCCTATTCCATAGGATTGTGTTTTTTCTTTTCCTAAACTTCGAGGAGGTCTGTATGTAGGCCTCATAATCTGAAATAATTCAAGAAAGAACTATGAGTTTAAAAATTCTCTAGTAAGAAAATCAGGGAGAGTATTTTCTGACCCTTTTTTATATATAATTTCAAAATCAAAAGGGGCTAATAAAGCTTGCCACCTTGCAAATATTTGTTTTGAAACATCATGTTTGAAATCTTTATTAAAGATAAACTTTGCATCTTGGCAATCAGTTTTGATTAAAAACTTTTGATTGTATAAATCAGTTTGAAATTTCATAACACATTTTACTATAGCAAGGATTTCCTTAGCCACAGTAGCATAGTTTTTCTGGGAATCATTCCATTTCCCCGAGTAGACTGTACAAGATATTCCTGTTTATCACTTGAGGAACACTGTTTGAGTATTCCACCGTACCCAATATCAGAGGCATACGTTTCAACAACATTTGCCCAAGTGGGGTTTGCAAGAGTCAAACAAGGAAGGTTATGAACCTTTTGTTTAATTCTTTTGACTGACTCTGTATGATTATCAATCCATGCTCCTGGGTTCTTTTTTAGTCTATCATAAAGAAGAGCAATATCTTTTGCTAAATCTTTTATAAAAGAAGAGATATAATTTAAGCTTCCTAAAAACCTTTGAGGCTGGGTTTTATCAGTAATGACATCAGAAAATTTAGAAGCAAATTTAATGCTCCTATTGATGGGAATAATTCTACTATTTTCTATGTTATGACCAAGAAATCTGGTATTATTTTGAAAAATAGACATTTTTGGTTTGGATATGACTAATCCATCTTGGATAATAATCTTTTTGAAAATATCCAAATGTTTGAAATGATTTTCAATATTTTTGAAAATACTAAGATATCATCTATGTAGACAATTATGAAGTCAGTATATGGTATGAAAATATCATTCATAATTTTCTGAAATTCAGAAGGGGCATTTTTCAGACCAAAAGGCATGACATTCCATTCATATTGGCACATTGGAACATTAAAAGCCGTTTTATATCTATCATTTTCAGATATCTCAATTTGCCAAATATCCTAATTTTAAATCAAATTTGGAAAATATAATGGCACCGTGAAGTCTATCTAATAAATCTTTTTTATTAGGAATTGGATATCTAATCCATTTTAAAACTTTATTAAGGGGTTTATAATTAATAACTAATCTAGGAACTCCTCGTTCCTGTTCAGCATGTTTATTAACATAAAAAGCAGTACAGGACCATTTAGACTTGGAAGGTCTTATTAAACCATTTTGTTGTAAGGAATCAATTTTCTTTTTGCATAATTCTAGGTATTCAGAGTTCATTTGGCAAGGACGAGCCTTTGTAGGAATATTTTTCTCAGAAAAGCCTTCTTCGTAGGGAGGACTTATAATATGCTTCTTTCTATTCCAAAATTGATTGGGATGGTCCCCACAAATATGAATAGAAAACTGATTTCTGAGAGAATTAGTTTTCTCTATCAGCTTAGGATTCTTTAAATCCTGACTAATTGTAATAGAACAAATTTCATTATTTAGAAAATCAATTTGTCTAATTGTTGAAGAAATATTATTAGAAATAATTTCATTCAAATATCTTTGAATTGGTTGAGTTATAAACTCAAAAGTAATTCCTTTTCCATTAAAAGTTCTAGTAAAACTTTGTGTATCCCAATTGATAAAAGGAATAATTTTATGAAAAAATAGGACGCCTAAAATAACGTCCTGAGCTATGTCTTTTACTAAAACAAAGTTTTCCGCTATACAGACATTATTTTGGCATATATTAGCCTTAGGTAATTTATATGAAATACCCATTTGCCCACCACTAGTATTTTTTAAATGGTGAGTAGTTTTATAAAAATACTTAGAAGGTTTTACTCATTATTTTATACAATTTAAATCTGCTCCGCTATCAAATAAAGCAGTAAATTCTCTTTTAAAATTATAATCAATTAAAAGAGTTATTTTTATTAAAAACTTCTGGGTAGTAAAATACTGGAGTTTTTGTAAAAATTCATCTTCAGCATAATCAATTGCTCCTAGTAATTTACTAGCAGTAATGTCTTCAGATGTACTTGCACCAGTATTATCTTCAGTAATATTAGTACTGAAGTCTTTACTATTCTCAGTGTCAGAATTTTCTAATAATTCTTTCATCTAAGGCTACGTTAGAAGTCTTTAACTCTGAGATTTCTTTCTTGAGATTATTAATCTCAATACTTAAATCTTGAACAGTCGTTAATCTATCAGGTTGAGACTTGTTCTTAATAAGCCTTCTAATTTCAGACATAGTGTAAGGTCCTTTTTGAGATGGAATTTCTTCTATCTCTGCTCCTACTTCAGAACTTGTAGGAAGTTTATCAATTATTTGGGACCTTAATTCAGGGTCTTTAATAGCCCTTAAAAGTTCTATCATACTATCATTTGTTAAGACATTGATATTCAAGTCTTTGAATTGGGAATAGATATTATAAAGATCACTCCCTGAATCACAACATTGTTTTGAGCATTGTCCCTTATCATAGGGTTCTTGCTCATTCAGAAGATGAAATATATTTCTCTTCTTGGAGGACTCGTAAGTCTTCACTAGTTGATGATTCATCATTATCAGATATCTCTGGGGAAGAATTTAAAAGAATCTTTGATATGTTCATCTAAATCAAGTTCTTTTATTTTATCCTTGATTCTACAATCTTTAGCAAAATGGCCTACTCTTCCACATTTATAACAGGCCTGTGAATTTTTTGATTTTATAAAATCTTTTCGGGCTTTATGAAAAGTTTTTCTCCTTTGGGTTTTTGCAAAATGTTTTTCAGGAGACCCCTTTTTCTTTTTATAAAAATACTTTTTCTTATGCGACTTCTTTTAATAAAAGGGATATCAATAGCAAATTGTTCGTAAAATTCACCTAATTGTTATCTCTCATTGAGACGATGCTTTTTTATTTGTTGATTTAGCTTGATCTCATTACATAAAGCTAGACCTTCCTGAGTGCATACACTGAATAGTTTACCATATGAGTAATTGTTATAATCAATACTCATTGACGTGCCTCTTAAAGTCTTTCTGACTCTTTCAGCAAACAGAGGCGGGAGTCCATCAATAAATTTGGACTTCCAATGAGTACTATTACTTTCAGGTAATTCTATCACTCTGGATAAGAAAACATCTTTGTACCATCTAAAAGATGTTAAGATTTTACACCTTAGATTTTGAAGCATTGTTCTAATAGTCTCACTATTATCAGACCATCTTCCTGAGAAATGTTCTATAATATTCATTACTAAAGAATAGACAGAATTTTGGAAAATCTTGTCATCCTCTGTCTTTGTTGCGTTCATGATTTGAACACGCTGGTCATGGCTGAGATAATTATCCCACCATCCCTTCAGTTGACCAGTGAAACCGGCTATTATCATTTCTGCAATAGCTTTATCTGTATTTTTATTAACTTTACAGATATTACTGTACATAAGCATTCTATGTATTGTTGTGTAGATTTTTCTATCCGCTAAGACATCTATGTTCCATTCATAGATGTCTGATCCACTGTACCCTTGATGGTAGTGGTCATTATCTTGTTCTTCTAGAAGAACGTCTTGCGGGGACGGTTTCGGGTAATAAAACATTCTCTGGTAAGGTTTGCGAGCATATTTTTCAGAGATTTTATTAATCTCATCGTCTACCTTTAAATTTTTTCCTTTATCAGACATATACTCTAAACTTAAAGGGTTAACTTTAAATTCACCAAACTTCTTATTGAGAAGTTCTTCAATGTCATCAAGACTTTTAAATTTAAAGTCTCTTACCTACGGTGGAGGTTGGATACTTGTAGTAGTAATTTGTTCTTTACCTTTAGTATCCTTCTGTTGGATTTTTTGGACTTTAGTTATGAGCTTGTCCATTTTTTTCTGAATTGTAATAATCTGTTCGCCCAGAATACTAACATACATATTAGTATAATTATTCTGTGTGAACATAGTATTCACATTTTTAATAGTAGTAGTAGCTACCTCATTTTCAAATAATTTTGAAAAAGCAATAAAATAAACTATTTTATCTTTTTCTCCTATTTGAAAAGATTGTTGTGGTGGGAAAACAGATTTGGTTATTTTTTCACTAGTGAGAGTATAATCTCTTTCTAATACAGAAATATAATTGTAGACATGTTTAGACATAAAACAAGGAACAAAAGCAATAATCTTATTTTTCTTGCTTATGTCGTTATAAAAATCATGTCTGAAGAATTGAATTAATTCATCATTAAAATTTTCAAAAATCCATTTTCTGAAAACATTCCATCCGGGTTTTAAAAATTCTTGAAGAATTAATTTTCTTGTCGGTGAACCCGGACTAAAATCTATTTGGTTTTCAACCATCATCTGCACCATTTGAGAAATCCATTTCGGATGTAGACGGGTCAGGGTTTGAATTAACCTTGACTGTATTATCCTGACTAATTCTTATATTATCAACTCTATAATTTTCTCTAATTTGTGATGTGGATGCTCTTGATGGGAAATCTACCACATAATCAATTGGAGAAATATAAGAGGAATTTGATCTAGCTAATCTAGATGATAAACTGATATTATCAATTTGAACGGGTTCATTGAACCTGATCTTAACTGTTCCATCTGAGGTTTGTTCTATATTTGTTACCTCAGTATTACCAGTATTTTGAGGAGCCACCGCTTCCTCTATGACCCATTCCTTGGGAAAATCTATTTCATCCCATTTTATAGGTCTCCTGGTAGTAACTTTGGATCTTCCAAAATTAGTTTCTATAAGAATGGTTTCATTTTTGAAATCCATGATTTTGCACATAGGATTCAAAGTATATAAAGGCTTGTGATAAATCCTATAGCAGATACATATTACTTCTGTGCCAGGTAAATAATCATAATCTTGTAATTTAATGCTAAGTATTAAAACATTTAGAGAGTTCTCATCATTCAGAGAAATTTGCAAATTGGGATAAGCATTAAAATAAACAGGGCCATAAGCTAAACTGGTTTGCACAGTCCCTATAAGAGACTTTTTCCAACTTTGGTTCCTGCCATCTCTGAGAGCTGCTATAAAGCTTTCAGGTAAGCCTCTTAAGGTAAGTGGCTTAAAAGCAACTTGAATTAAACCAATATGTATAAATCTATGTGTATCTCTATAAGGGGCTAAATCACTTTATGATAATAATCTAAAAGTGGCATGATCACTATCTACAGTGATCGTTTCTTCCGTAGTTTTAACTACTTGTTTAAAACATATCCTTTTAAAAGTACCTAATTGGTATATTACCTTAGGTTTGACTAAAGGAATAGTCCATTTATTAATAATATCTAATTGTTGAGGTAATTCATATTCTTCTTTCCTACTATTTTTTACAGTAGTTTTCTTCCTAATGATATTTATTAAAAGAAGAGTGTTAAACTTAGCACCTAGTACTAAAATACTAACATGGCTCTGATACCAATCTATGACTGGATCGCTTCCAAGTAAGCCTTTGGAATGAATTACAGGAACACCAACTCTGGCTAGCTACAGTTTTGACAGTAGACCTTAAACCACGATCCCCCTTACACCCTTTCAATGCCTATCTTGGCTAACACGGGCTCGAAGACCGCCGATTAGGTTGGATCCTAACCAAGGTTTATTATGGGTTAGTATTTTGTTTTGATGATATAACAAACTTTTATGTAAAGAACCAAATAAATGACCTGATGCGTAACCAGCACAACCAGTCAGCATAGACTCACAAGAAATTCAGACAGTGTACCGATAAACAATAAGGGACCAGTTGGAGGACTTGATCCCTTGACAGACTCACAGACGAAAGTACAGGGTCAACTTTATAGCTGTAAAAAGCTGTGACAGAAAAGTGACTGCCTGCAAATGTACACGCTACAGTGCAGCAGTCACTTCCCATTGTTGTGAAGTGTACCCTCAAGATTCGGAACATCCTTCATGGAATGTGGTAAGGTCTAATATCTTGTTTGAAGACAAACAAGATACTCACTTGGGCATTTACTACATTCTTCATAGCATTGAAGATCTGCTCCATTGTTGAAGGCTCAAGTGTGCCAAGAACAAGAAGACAACTCCACTATGGACCAGTTCCACCACGAGTATATGTGTGTCCTTAGTTGAGTTGTAATCTTGTGTTTTGTTCTTCATTGTAACTCCTATCTTGCTTCCTTAGAAGCTTTGTTTTAGGAAACTCAAAATCATAAACCATCCGTGTTTGTGTTGTGACTAGTATAGTCATAAGTTAAAGTCTTTGTAATTAGTGAGTAACAAAGTGGCTTGTAATAAGTATATTGTAAGTTAGTGTGTTGAAGTCTTTGTAAGAGAGTAATTACAAAGTGGCTTGTAATAGTTGAGATTACAAGTTAGTAAAGTTAAAATCCTACCAGTGTAAGTCGTGGTTTTTGTCCCCTTGAGTTGGAATTTTTCCACGTAAAAATTTAGTGTCTTTTCTACTTGCTGTCTCTGTGTATTTTTTAGGGGACTGGTAGAGTACCAGGTCGCCTTACTATTTGGTTTTACAGTCTGTTACTTACGGTGGGAACTGATAGAGAACCGGGTTCTCTATACAGTTTGGTGGATGCTTAGTTTCTATCAATTGGTATCAGAGCCAGTTTATTTCTAAAAGGTTAACACCTAGAAAGGATCTCTAATGGCTGCTCCACCCAACTTTGAAGAAGGACAATCAACCTATAGACCCCCAAGATTCAACGGCCAATACTATGGTTGGTGGAAAACGAGAATGCATGACTTCATTATGGCTGAAGACTCCGAGCTTTGGGACGTGATTTGTGATGGTCCCTTTGTCCCTATGAAGGCTGTTGGAGAGGGAACAAACACTGTTCCAAAGACAAGAAAAGAATATAATGGTGCTGACCGAAAAGCTGTTGAGAAGAAATTCAAGGCGAAGAAGATTCTTGTGTGTGGTATTGGACCAGACGAGTATAATCACATCTCGGCATGTGAATCTGCCAAGGAAATCTGGGAAGCTCTTCAAATGGCTCACGAAGGGATTTCTCAGGCAAAGCAATCCAAAATAGATATGATGACAACTGAGTATGAACTCATTAAAATGAAATAGGATGAGTCCATTCAAGAGATGCATACCCGCTTCACCTCCATAATCAATGAGCTTCATTCACTTAGTGAAATCATTCCAACTAACAAGATAGTTCGGAAGATACTTAGTGTTCTACCAGGTTCCTGGGAGAGCCAGGTTAATGCTATCACTGAAGCTAAAGACTTGCAGAAGCTGGCTATTAACGAGCTTATTGGAAATCTCAAAACTTATGAGATGAAAAGAAAGAAGGATATCGAAAGAAGAGAGCCCAGGAAGGAGAAGAACCTGGTTCTCAAGGTTGCCAAAAAGGATTCAAGTGGTGATGAATCCGACATGGAGTATCTCACTCAAATATTCCAAAAGATGATTCAAAGGAATGGTGGCATACCAAGAAGAGGCAGTTCGAGCAAGCCTAGAAACTATGATCTATGTCACAAGTGTGGAAATCTAGGACACTTTATCAAGGACTGTCCACTTCTGAAGCAGGATCCTTACAAGCACAATTCTGACAAAACTGCAAATAGGAACCAGGTTCCTGACAAACGATTCAGCCGAAAAAGTGCAGCTGACAAAGTTGTGAAGCAAGTTCTTGCTGCATGGGGAGACTCCTCTAGTGAATCAGAAGAGGAACCAGAAGCAGGAAACAATTCCATGATGGCAGTAGATAACGAGGCCAAGGAGTATGAGTCAATCTTTGCACTCATGGCCAAATATGATGATGATGATGAGGACAAGGAGGAAGATGAGGTAAGTTTTCTTGATGTTCAAAGAAGTTTGAAAACCTACTCTAAGAAAAAATTGATGTCCTTAGCAAACGTGTTGATTGATGCCTATCATAGCCTCATTAACGAGAAAAATGATTTAATGGAAGAAATTGGTGACATAGATCAAGAGAGGGATAATATGGTAATTTCAATTGTAGACTTGAAGGAACAAGTGGAAGAAGTAACTAGAGAAAATAACTTGTTGAAAAACCAAACAAAAAAATGGATGGACAACACTCAAAAGGGAAAGGAAGTTGCAAGTGATGCATACCTTAAACTTGAAAATGAGTTAAGATCAGTGAAATCTAGTCTGGGTGCAGAGCTTGAGAAAAACAAACAACTTCAGGAAGAACTAGGAAGAGTGAAGAGTGATCTTGAAAAATCACTTAAGTGGACCTGGTCCTCTGATGATGTCACTGTCATGTACTTTAATAACAGTGGAAACAGGCAGGGGATCGGGTTCCAAAAGGAGAAAATTGCTTACAACCCACACAACAAGTATGTCACTGTTCCAGACAATTGGCTCTGTACTCACTGTGGGAACAATGGGAACTTCAAAGAAAGTTGCCCTGCCAGGGATCAATCAGTTCAGAAAAACAAAATGTTTGCTGACAAGAGGAATGCTAAGAAGGTACCAGGTCCCACTAAGAAAAATTGATTCTTGCCTGCATGGACTAGAAGAGCTCTTATTCACCTTTTCCTAACTACGAGGAACCCAAACTTGTTTGGGTTCCTAAATCTAACCTTTGATTCATATGTACAGGGACCAGTGAGAGGAACAGTACTATAATGGATCATGTACAGTGGATGCTCAAAGCACATGACTGGGAACACACTGGATTTTCTCTCACTGAAAGCCCTGCAAGGAGGAGATGTATCCTTTGGCAATGAAAAAAAGGAGGGATACATTCTCGATGTTGGAAGGGTTAGAAGATCACTTGAGCAATCAATTGAGAATACGTACTATGTAGATAGGTTGAAGTACAATCTCTTGAGTGTTTCTCAAATATGTGATAAAGGAAACAAAGTAGAATTCTTGTCTAAAGTATGCACAGTTACTAGTCTAGTAACTGGTGAGGTGGTTTTGATCGCTAAAAGACACAAGAATTTCTATGTTGCTGACTTTGAATCCTTGGAAGCTGGTGATATGAACTGCTTAAAGACAGTTGATGATGATGCAAAACTGTGGCACAGAAGATTGGGTCATGCAAGTTTTTTTCTCTTGAATAGATTGATACAGAGGGACCTGGTTCGTGGTCTGTCTAACTCTAAGTTCAAGGAGCACAGAGTTTTTGATGCATGTGCCAGAGGAAAGTAAGTGAAGAAAATACAACATCTTCCTCAAATCCATATGAGGAACCTGGTACCCCAATTACTTCCACTGAAGCTGAAGAAAGAGTTGGAGATGCTGTGCAAAGCACTCCACAGGTTGCGGAACAAGGGATGTAGGAAAAGCACTTCTGGAATGGCTCATTTCCTTGGATCATGCCTAATCTCATAGGGTACAAGGAAGCAAAAATCAGTGGCTCTCTCAACAGCCGAAACAGAATATGTTGCAGCTGCATCTTGCTGTGCTCAGCTGTTGTGGGTCAAACAATAATTGGAAGATTCTGGAGTGTACATTGACAGTGTACCACTTCTATGTGACAACACCAGTTCCCTCAACATGGCAAAGAACCCGGTTCAATACAAGAGAACTAAGCATATTGATGTGAGACATCATTTCCTCAGAGACAATGTTGAAAAGAGGCATATCTGCATGAAGTTTTGTTGCACTGAAGATCAAATTGCAGACATCTTCACCAAAGCCCTAAGTAGGGAACACTTTGAGAGAAACAGGATAGCACTGGGGTTGATGAAACCTAACTGAGGACCTGGTTCTCCTTCATTGGCTATGAGAGTCACACTCAGGTACAGTTAGCTAAAGTGTTTTCTGACTAAGCCTAACTCACATCAATACTGTTGCAGGTAGACACACATGATGATTATAGAAGCTAAAGGTACGACGTTGAACTGCAAGAGAGAGCTAAAAATTTTACAAAAACATGTCAGGAACCTGGTTCCTGTACCACAAGTTAGTAGTAATGTGTTTTTCTCTTGCTTTTCTCAAAAATAACAAAATTATTTCAACAGCCACACCATCCTACTTTTCAGAGTCTGTGCGTCTGTCAGAACCCATTCCTCTACCCCCTCTTTATTACCCTTCCTTCCATAAAACCATCTCACTCCTACCCTTCCTTAACGAATGAAGGAGTCTCCCCCATGCTTGAGTCTCAGGGGGAGAAAATCCATTTTTAGGGGATGAGGGGCCTATGGTTCTTTTTGAGTCTCCGGTTCATGACACAGTCAAAGAAAAACCTGCTGGAGAACCTGATTCTCCTTCAACAGAAACAACCCAGGCACCCATCTTATACATTAAACCCTTGGAGTCTATTCCTCCCATTTATGTACCTCTGAGGGATTTTTTGCAAGCCAGCAGTCACTCTTGAGTTTTCTTCCAAGCGACCTTCTACCCGGTTGCAAAACTTCAAAAAAAGAAGAAGAGGTTGATGAAGCAAGGAAAAGTTGTGGCTAACAAGGACATTCCAGTGATTGAGGTTGATAAAGATGTTGTGGAGGAACCTAGTTCCTTAGTGAAAAGATCTACAAAGGTCCAGAAGTCTGTGGTTGGAGATTCTGAGAAAGCTGTAAAAAAAATGTGCATCATCTGTGAAAAGTGGTGGTTGTTGAGCGTGAGAGGGGGAAGTCTGTTGAGAAGTCGAGAAAATGATAGAAGGAAACTGCTGGGGGACACGGTTCACTAAAGACCATACCAAGTGACAGTGGACTTGGGCAGGAGAGATTGCGAACTCAAAAAGTCTTGTGGGGTCGCATGTTTGACTCGGACATCTCTGAGATGGCAGGGATGAGGCAAGTTCTAGAGATAGTGGAGTTCCAACAATGGGATCATCTGTTTAGGGGGGCTGTACCCACGGTATATGAAAATGAGGTGCAGAAATTCTATGCAACTCTCTTCATTGTTGAAGGGGACCATATCTGCGTGCTGGAAAATGAGATTGTCATTTAAAACCCCTGTTGCCTCCTCCTCCAAGCCTTCCTCTTCTACTGCCCTCTAGGCTCCTCTCAATGTCCAGTTGTCTTATGTTGTGATGTTTTGTGGTTGTTGGTTGCTTTTGTTTTTTTTGTGATGGCATGTTGAATTCCACCTTTACTGCTCCTGATGAATTTAAAAAGATCATCCATGATCAGCTTCTCTTTTGCTAAGGACAATGCTTGTTTTCCTTTTACTTTTGTTTTCTATCATGTTGTGTGCACACATGGGGCATGAGTTAGCTATGTTAGACTTCTTTATGCTTTCTGTTTGTTTGTGCCTTTTTATGATGCCAAAAGGGGGAAGATGACAATTGATAATATGGGCAAGGGAAAGTTGATAATGTGGGCCGGAACTAAGGGGAAGCAAAAGGAAGCACATAGTCAGGGGGAACAATATGGGGTCCTGGTCTCTTATCTGGTTAAGTTAGATTATATAACTGCTCATCAATTATAAAAGTTTGTCATCATCAAAAAGAGGGAAATTTATGGGTTAGTATTTTATTTTGATGATCTAACAAACTTTTATGTAAAGAACCAGATAAAGGACCTGATGCGTAACCGGCACAACCAGTCAGCATAGACTCACAAGAAATTCAGACAGTGTACCGATAAATAATAAGGGACAAGTTGGAGGACCTGATCCCTTGGCAGACTCACAGACGAAAGTACAAGGTCAACTTTACAGCTGTAAAAAGTTGTGACAGAAAAGTGACTGCCTGCAACTGTACACGCTACAGTGCAACAATCACTTCCCATTGTTGTGAAGTGTACCCTCAAGATTTGGAACATCCTTCTTGGAATGTGGTAAGGTCATTAATATCTTATTTGAAGACAAACAAGATACTCACTTGGGCATTTACTACATTCTTCGTAGCATTGAAGATTTGCTCCATTGTTGAAGGCTCAAGTGTGTCAAGAATAAGAAGACAACTACACTACTGACCAGTTCCACCACGAGTATATGTGTGTCCTTAGTTGAGTTCTAATCTTGTGTTTTGTTCTTCATTGTAACTCCTATCTTGCTTTCTTAGAAGCTTTGTTTTAGGAAACTCAAAATTATAAACCATATGTATTTGTGTTGTGACTAGTATAGTCATAAGTTAAAGTCTTTGTAACTAGTGAGTAACAAAGTGGCTTGTAATACGTATATTGCAAGTTAGTGTGTTGAAGTCTTTGTAAGAGAGTCATTACAAAGTGACTTGTAATAGTTGAGATTACAAGTTAGTAAAGTTGAAATCCTACCAGTGTAGGTCGTGGTTTTTGTCCCCTTTAGTTGGGATTTTTCCACCTAAAAATCCAGCGTCTTTTCTACTTGCTCTCTCTGTGTATTTTTTAGGGGACTGGTAGAGGACCAGGTCGCCTTACTGTTTGGTTTTACAGTCTGTTACTTACGGTGAGAACTGATAGAGAACCAGGTTCTCTATACAGTTTGGTGGATGCTTAGTTTATATCAATTTACTATTAGAACATGTAGCTGCCTGGGCTATATAGTTCCAACCATAAGCTCATTGGGGTGATACAGTATGATCTAATAGCAAATTATGTCTGTAAATAGCCTATGGTTGCTAAGTTTAACACTTAAGAACTTAGTCTATCATTTACGCTAAATAACAGATCCAATCTATAACTGGATCGCTTCCAAGTAAGCCTTTAGAATGAATTACAGGAACACTAACTCTGGCTAGCTACAGTTCTGACAGTAGACCTTAAACCACGGTCCTCCTTACACCCTTTCGACGCCTATCTTGGCTAACACGGGCTCCAAGACCACCGGTTAGGTTGGAGCCTAACCAAGGATTACCATCAGAACATGTAGCTGTCTGGGCTATATAGTTCCAACCATAAGCTCATTGGGGTGATACAATATGATCTAATAGCAAATTATGTCTGTAAATAGCCTATGATTGCTAAGTTAACACTTAAGATCTTAGCCTATCATTTAAGCTAAATAACAGAAAGAAAGAGAACTAATGTGAATAGAAAACTGATTTCTGAGAGAACTAATTTTCTCTATCAGCTTAGGATTCTTTAAATCCTGACTAATTGTAATAGAACAAATTTCATTCTTTAGAAAATCAATTTGTCTAATTTTTGAAGAAATATTATTAGAAATAATTTCATTCAAAAATCTTTGAATTGGTTGAGTTATAAACTCAAAAGTAATTCCTTTTCCATTAAAAGTTCCAATAAAACTTTTTGTATCACAATTGGTAAAATAAATTTTATGAAAAAATGGGACGCCTAAAATAACATCCTGAGCTATGTCTTTTACTAAAACAAAGTTTTCCGCTATACATACATCATTTTGGCATATATATAAGCCTTAGATAATTTATATGAAATACTTATTTGCCCACCACTAGTATTTTTTAAACGGTAAGTAATTTTATAAAAATACTTAAAAGGTATTACTTTTTCTTTTATGTTAAAAAATAAATTTCTTAATTTATGGAAAGAGGCAAAAAATTACTTAAAATGATACTGCCGTAGCAACAATATTAATAAAACACTCACAATTCAGTGCGATTACCAAGTTTCATTTTTCGAGGGAAATTGGAAAATGATCCATTTTGTTTTTTGACATTTTTTACGAGGATCGACTAGATTTATTGAATATCTCTTATCCTAGATCTACAAACTTTCACATTTCTTCGACCCAAATCAGCCAAAAAGAAAAAAAAAATTATTGGGGATTTGTCTTCTTCATTAAGCAATTTTTGCTCCCCTTTAATTTGGAATCTGATTGCGGCAATTAGTGGAGGGATATCCTTAGTGGGCGTTTGGAAATAAGAAATGTAAATTCCAAAAAAGTGAAACAAAACTAGAGTTAATGTTTGGACATGAATATAATTTTGAGTTGTTTTTGAAGTTTTGTGAGTGATATGAGTGAAAATTTTGAAAAACAGCTTGTTAGAATTTTTTAAAATTTCAAGATTCATCTTCAAGTGAAAATTGAAAAGTTTATGGACAAACACTGATTTCGAAAAAAAAAAATATTTTTAGAAAAAAGTGAAATTTTTTTTTATGCCCAAACGGGCAGCGTTTGGACATAAGAATTGTAAAATTTAAAAAAAAAGTGAAATTTTTTTTCAAGTGAAAGCGATATTTGAAATTAGAGTTGTGTTTAGACATTTATATAATTTTAGATTCTTTTAGAATTTAATGAGTGATCTGAGTAAAAATTTTGAAAAACTGCTTTTTGAAGTTTTTCAAATTTTCGAAAAAATTTCAAAATTCATCTTTAAGTGAAAATTGAAATTTTTACGACCAAACACTGATTTCGAAAAAAAATAAAAAAATTTCAAAAAAAAAATAAAAAATCCTTAAGTCCAAATGGGCTAATCTCTAAGTCGAAAATCAGGCTACATCTCTATTTTTGAACGTATGTAACACTCTTTCCCCGACAAAATACTATGTGGGTGTTTGGACATAAGAATTGTAAAATTTCAAAAAAAGGTGAAAAAAATTTCAAGGGAAAATGGTATTTGAAATTTAGAGTAGTGTTTGGACATGAATAATTTTGAATTGTTTTTGAAGTTTTGTGAGTGAAAATTTTGAAAAAGAGCCTTTTGGAGTTTTTCAAATTTTAGAAAATTTCAAAAATGCATCTTCAAGTGAAAATTTAAAATTTTATGAACAAACGCTGATTTCGAAAAAAATAATTTTTTTTTGGAAAAAAAGGGAAATTGATGCATGCATAATTCGTATCTAAGTTTTGGTTGCTTCAATGAGGAGAATTAACATTAAGATAGTCCTGAGAATAATTTATTCCGTATTGTGATATTATTCTATCTCACTTGAGAGTGAGTGATGATAGGCTATAATTGCGTATTTTAGTCGCTTATTACACTCTAATTTACTGCACTTTAATTGAGTTTGAGCTTTAATCGCTAGTGTTTTGCACTAACTGTGTGTTTTATGCCTTGTAGGAGTGATTTCGAGCTATATAGATGTTATGGAATGAATTAAAGTGATTTGAAGCTTTGAAGTCTGAGTAAAAGCCCAAGGAATTAAGTTGGGATTGTGTTCAGGGGTTAAATTTGATAGTTAAGAACAAACGAAGACTCGAGTAGGCATACTGCATACTGTCTAGTAAAATAGACATAATTTTTTTCTCCAAAATCCATTTGGGATATATAATAAATGGTTGGAAATCTAACGCAAAGTGCTACAACTTTCATGTTTTACGTTTTCCCAAATTCCAAACGGAACAGGGTGAAAAACGCGGTTGAAACTGCGCCCACGGACCTGACACGGACTGGGGCAGAATACTTGTTGATTAGCGCGACCGGTAATCAACAAGTATTCGCGTGGGAGAAGGTATAATTATTTGGGCCCGACCCTAATTGGTATATATACATGTTAAAATGGTATTTTGAGGAGGTTGGACATACTTTTGACACAGATTCGACCTAAGGAGGCAAAGACACAATAGGAGCAAGGCGGACAATTCTTCTACGAGCTTTTCCTTCCTCTTCCTATTTTTCATTGTTGGTTATGACTTGTAGTATTGTATTTTTACATACTATTATGAATAGCTAAGTTGTTATCTAGGGTTTTGATGGAACCTATTGAAAGATGAAATTCTTGCTATATTAATATAGATTTGTCAAAGTTTAATCTCTATTTGTTCAACTACGTTCTTGTTGTAGTTAATTGAAAGGATCCTCAATTAACTGTGCCTATTTAGTATGTATTACTCGGGAGAGAGTGCATATTTAGGTAGTTGTTGAACAACATCACTCCCAAAGTATATGAGGAATCAATAACCGAGAGTTTAAAGGTGGGATTAGGGATAACGAAACCTTGGGTGCAATCTAAGTGAGCCGTACTTAATGCCAGCTAGCATAACTCGGGAGAGTACATCTAGTAAATTGTTGTAATTACTCAGGAGAGATTTACGGTAGTCAGAGTGCTCATGATCGGTAGAGAATACTTAGGCGAAATTATAGAAGACGTAGCGGGAAGGATTCCGAAAATTGGGAAAATCATAATCTAGACCTCCTTAATCTTTTCTCTAACCCGTAGTATCTTTAGTGTTGATTTATTATTTTAATTTGTTAGTTAGTTAGTTAAACACAAGAATATTAATATCTATAAGTTAAGAATTGTTCAAGCTTGTATTCTTGGTGATAGTGAACAATTGTAGTTAAGCCTTAGTTCTCTGTGGGATTCGACTCCGGACTTGTAAATCGGATTATATTTGCAAAGACCGCTTAGTCCTTTTTATAAGGCATAGTTGGGTGTGATCAAATTTTGGCGCCGTTGCCGGGGATCTAACGGTGTAGCTGTAGGTGTACATATTTCTAGGTTGCAAGTTTGAACTTTCATTTTTGTTTCTTGTATTTGATTATTTTTTATTTTTTATTTTTATTTTTTTATTTTTTATATGAGATACATGGCATCTTGGAATTATGAGAGTTTTGATGTTGGTAATTCTATTTTTGATTCCCGTTATGCATATTATGGAGGAAACCACCCAGGGCAAAATTATCAAAATATTTCCGAGAGCGAGTTATGTGCACCAACTCAATCTTATGTGTGGAATGTGTGTGATATGTGTGGTGGTCAAGATGATCACTTTCATGGTTGTGTTTATATTTCGTATCTTCCCCCAACCACTTGCTTTAATGGTTCTTTTTTTTCTTGTGAAGTTAACAGGAACAAAGAACCCAGGTATGAGGACTTGAAAGAGATCGAGGATATGCTAAAGTGCCTTACAGAACAATATGATGAGATACAATTGCGGGTACAAAGGCAAGAGGCAACTATTCACAACTTGGAGGCTCAAGCGAATAAAGTAATTGAACCTTGTAAAGCGCAACAAGTTGACATTGTGGATAGTAGCCAATATGAGTATGAATTAGCTGCAGAAATTGCCATTATACTGGAGGATTTAGAAAAATACGAGGATGAGCTAGAAGAGAAGGCCAGAGTAGAACACCAACAATCAATCGAACTAGATTTTGAGGATGCCGATGTCGTATAAGAGAAACTAGAGTCAACCAAGGGTATTGAGGATACATATTTAGTTGACTCTACTGTCATTAGTGTTGAAGATGTTGACAATCCCAATGTTTATGTAGTTCAGCACATTGGTCCACACTCCAAACATTTTTTCACATTGTGTTTGGATGATGATATGGGAATAGAGTCGTCCGAGCCATTTGAGGAGTCAAGGAGTAAGGAACAAGATGCCTACATTCTGGAATTCTTCGTGCCAGAAAGTCGGGAATACACATCTCATCCAAAGGCCAAGAAGTGCAGAATACTACATTATTTTATTGGGCCAGTCAAATTCGTTCTACCACCCCAGAAGCATGATCACATTGCAGAATCAAAACTTGGGGTCCAATTCATAAGTTCAAAGTGGAGGCAAAAAGTGATTCACGTCGTGCCGCGACGTTAAATCAAGCGCTTGTTGGGAGGCAACCCAGCTTTACTGTTTTTTTTTTTAAAATTATTTTTGTATTATATTATTTTTGTGGTGTCGATTTTTAATTTTTAGGAGCATGGAACGCAAATCCATTGGAAGGATGCAACAACAAACCGTTAGTTGGAACTAAGTGTGAGGTACCCGCACGAAGGACCAAGTCTGGGAGAAGTCTGAGTACCCCATGAGATGCTAGTGCTTCGGCCTTTGGCCTACCAAGCAGTTTTTCTTTACCCTCTTGTATGTATGGGTGTGCATTGGGGGACAATACACAATTTTAAGTGTGGGGTGAGGAGATTGTCTGGGTGACTTTATATGCTGTTTTAGTTGTGTTAGTTTAATTGAATAATTTTTTTGAAATAGACAAGATTGGACTTTTCCTGACAATGGATCTATTAGACAATTTTCTTTAGGGATTTAAGTCTTATAAAAAAAGATTTTCTTTTGTTAGATAGTATAGCAATTCCCCCCTAATTTTTATTTGTGTCGCGGTTCTTTTCCAAGGGTTTTGTTTGAACCAGGTGTAGTTAGTTTTATTTTTTTTAGGAATATGAGACATTGTGTTGTGTTTTGAATTGAATAAATATCTCTTGACTTTGTTATGACTTGAGAATAGTGAGTATTTTGGTTGTGACGCTTAGACTCAGTTTTTGACTCTTGTATAAGTACCTTAAATTGTATGATTTTAAATTTGTTTAACTGCTTTGACTAGAGTGTCTTGATGACTCCAATCCTGAGTGAGTTATGTGCCATGTGTGTGTGAGGTTTGTGTGTTATTCTGTGCATTGCATTTGATGTCTAAAACTTACCATGTGTGTTTGCAAAGCGAAACAATAGTTTTGTTCAGTCTTGGAAGTGATATAGGCGTTTCTTTGTTGAGCCAAATATGTATATTACCCTCCTAATTGTTATGTATCGTAGTTAACTCCTTTGAGCCTGTAACCCTGTTTCTTTGGTAACCACATTACAAGCCTTACCCGTTTGTTCGAATTAACTATCTATTTGAACATTTTAACCTCTCATGAGCACTTGAATTATTATGAGTTGTGTAAAAGTTAAAGTGTGAGGTAGTTGGGTTGGCTTTTGAGTGAACTAATGAAATAGGGAGAAATGTGCATTGTGTTGAAAAAGTAAGAGCCACTTAAGAAAAAAAGTTGTATTGTTGTGAAAAAAAAATATTCCTTGACAAGTGGTGACTCTTGATGTAATTGTGCTTAAAGAAGTATGGGAAAAAAATACATTTATGTGAAGACGGAATTTGGTTTGACATAAGTATGAGGTTTGAATGTTAAAGTATATGTATTAAAGTGCTTAGGGAGGTATAGTCACTCTTATATCTAAATATATCATACCCGTCCCGCAACCTACATTACAACCAAATAAAGTCCTACTTGATCCTAGACTGAATGAGCTCGATTAGTAGAGTAGTACATTACGGGCAAGCCTATGGTGCATCTCTTTGTGACATATGAATGTTATTTGTGAGAATGCGTGAATTCTTTCTATCTTGAGTTCCTGAGTGTTCTTAAATTTTATTGTGTGGAAATACTCTCTTTTGCTGTGTGAGGGCACTTGATTCATGAAAGAAAGGTAATCATTGACCTCTATGTTAGAGTAAGTGGGTGAGTTGTGAATAATACGTGGTACTTGTGAGTCAAATCTTGAGGTGAAGATGTTACGCTTTTGTGTTTAGTCTATTTTAAATATTCTTGGTGTGATGAGTTAGGAGAATTGTTTAAAAACTGTCGTGTCAATATAAAGTGTAGTTTGATTACTCGAGGATGAGCAATGGTTTAAGTGTGTGGTGTTGATGATAGGCTATAATTGCGTATTTTAGTCGCTTATTACACTCTAACACTTTAATTGAGTTTGAGCTTTAATCGCTAGTGTTTTGCACTAACTGTGTGTTTTATGCCTTGTATGAGTGATTCCGAGATATATAGATGTTATGGAATGATTTCAAGTGACTTGGAGCTTTTAAGTCTGAATAAAAGCTCAAAGAATTAAGCCGGGATCGTGTTCAGGGGTAAAATTTGATAGTTAAGAACAAACAAAGACTCGAGTAGGTATAATGTGCACTGTCCAGTAAAATAGACATATCGTTTTACTCCGAACTCCATTTGGGTCATATAATATATGATTTTAAAGCTAACTCAAAGGACTACAACTTTTACGTTTTACATTTTTCCAAATTCCAAAAGGAACAGGGTGAAAAATGCAGTCGCAGACTGGGGCAGAATACTTGTTGATTAGCGCGGCCGGAGCGTGGTCTTAGCGCGCCCGCGCTACTCCAGACCTGAAAAACTGTCATTTTTCTCTTGGGAGAAGGTATAATTGTTTGGGCCCGACCCTACTTGGTATATATACATTGGAAAATGGTATTTTGAGGAGGTTGGACATACTTTTGACACATATTCGACCTAAAGAGGCAGAGACACAATAGGAGCAAGGCGGGAAATTCTTCTACGAGTTTTTCATTCCTCTTCCTATTTTTTATTGTTGGTTATGACTTGTAGTATTGTATTTTTACATAGTATTATGAATAGCTAAGTTTTTATCTAGGGTTTTGATGGAACCTATTGAAGGATGAAATTCTTGCTATGTTAATATAAATTTGTCAAAGTTTAATCTCTATTTGTTCAACTACATTCTTGTTGTAGTTAATTGAAAGGATCCTCAATTAGCTGCGCCTATTTAATATGTATTACTCGGGAGAGAGTGCATATTTAGGTAGTTGTTGAACAACATCATTCCCAAAGTATATAAGGGATCAATAACCGAGGGTTTAAAGGTGGGATTAGGGATAACGAAACCTTGGGTGCGATCTAAGTGAGTTGTACTTAATGCTAGCTAGCATAACTCGGGAGAGTACACCTAGTAAATTGTCGTAATTACTCGGGAGAAATTTACGGTAGTCAGAGCGCTCATGATCGGTAGAGAATACTTAGGTGAAATTATAGAAGACGTAGCGGGAAGGATTCCGACAATTGGGAAAATCAATAACTCTAGACCTCCTTAATCTTTTCTCCAACCCGTAGTATCTTTGGTGTTAATTTATTATTTTAATTTGTTAGTTAGTTAGTTAAACACAAGAATATTAATATCTATAAGTTAGGAATTGTTCAAACTTGTATTCTTGGTGATAGTGAACAACTGTAGCTAAGCCTTAGTTCTCTGTGGGATTCGACGTCGGACTTGTAAATCGGATTATATTTGCAACGACTGCTTAGTCCTTTTTATAAGGCATAGTTGGGCGTGATCAGCGAGATAATAAACCCGAGATTATTTAATCCAAAAATAAAATACTACGATAACAAAAACGCCTTTTTTTCAAGGCTCTTCCCCAACATTCTTTACAAAATTCAATGTTTCAATTGAAAATAAAAATTTATCCCAATCTATCTTGTAGACACTAAGCATATTTTAACATTACACCCCATATATTTCATTTTTAACCTAATGCAACAAATATCTCCAAATTAAAATATATTTACTAAATAATCCCATCACTAGTTAATCCCCGTATTATAATCCCGTCACTGTAATCTCGGGATAACTTGTTCTCCTACCAAATGACTGTAAGGGGTCGTTTGGCTGGAAAACAAGTTATCCTAGGATTGATTATTCTAACCCTCCATATAGATAAAAATAACACTATAATTTTGGAATAATTAAATTTGAGATAAATTATACTGTAATTTTATTTTAATTAAATATGGAATAAACTCATTTTGAATTCGATCTCGAAATTAATTATACCTTATTTCTCGTATCAAACTGGCCTTAAGTGTACATAAGAGGCTTCTTGGGTTTTTTCCTCAACTACAGGGCAAATTGAAAAGGTTCGTATAACATGGGGGGTTGGATTGGAATTCTTCCTACTTTAATTTTTACTACTATAATAAAAAAGCCAATGCGTCAACAAAGACAAGGGTATAATGTTGTGTGGACGGTGACAGCTTGTTCAAAATCATATCCATCACAGAAACCACTCCACTATTTAGCAATATTCTCCGTCCGTGGAGCAAGTGCACATGTAATTATTTTGAGACTTTAGTATTTATTTTTTTTGAATTTTAAATTAAATTTTTTAAAATTAGTATAATTTAAAATATTTTTATCATGAAAATTTAAATTGAAAAGTTAAAATTCAGAACATATCGACTAATTTTAAATAGCAGTCATTTATAGTGGCTACCTGATGTCATTTTTACTCTATCAGTTTAAAATTATCTATGTTGGTTTCTAAAAATAGTTATTTTAAGTAATTCGTCATTTTAGAAATTCAAAACCAAATTAATTATTTTTTTCTCCTTTTACTTTAGTATTAATTGTTCTTGAAGATGGAAATGATACATAAATATTTAATAAAAATAAATTATATATTAAGATATAAATAAGAATAAAATAATCAAAAATCCCTTTTAATCAATGTTTCTCAAGAGCTGTATAAAAAAAATATTTCAGATAATCTGAGACGGGTAGAGTACTTCAATATTAAATTAAATTTATTTAAATTGTGTAGAATAAAGTGAGGTAAATTTAATTATTTATCTACTCGAGTATTTAATTCTAATTTATTAATTTTTACAAGTACCACTATCATTGCTCTTCGGATCACATCATTACGCTTACCGACACCCTCTCTCTTTCTCTCTCTCTCTCTCTCTCTCCAGACACCATAGCCAAATTCAGCCAAATTCTGGCTTTTGAAGGCTAATTTCATGGTACTCCTCTTTTCTTTAATTCCACCATTTTTTGTTGCTATTTTATAAATCACCTATTTGGTTCTAGTTACAGTGTTGTATGTGTACTGTAACCATACATTCTACAACAATCCATAGAGATTTATTACTGAAATTGAGTTTGCTGTTCAAGTATTTGCTTTAATTTCCCCAAGTGGGTCTTTAATTTGCTTTAATTCATGCATTTTCTTTAGGTTCAATTGAGTAAGGATTTTAGTAATGATATTTGTGCTGAATGAGATCTGAAGATTTGCTGCTAAGCTGAGAAGGAATTAAGGGGTGCTTGCACTGTAGAGATGAAGATAAAAATGAGGAAGCCAGTATTGTTCTTATTGCTAGTGACTGTTTTTGCCCCTATTGTTCTCTACACTGACACTCTTGCCTCTTATTTTACTCCTCCTTCATGTAAGCTCCCTTAGTTTTTCTGTAAAATGGCTTTTTTTTTAAATAAATAAATAAATTTGAATTCAAGGATATTGTTTGATGTATTGGGATTTTGTGATTGTTTATGCAGCAAGAACTGAGTTCATTGAAGATCTGTCCACTTTTGTAAGTCCAATTTGTGTTTTATCCACTTCATTGTTTCGTGCTTTTGAGATCTTTCTTTAAACACATAAGGATTTAAGTTATATGCACTGCCACTGAAAAGATTTTTCTAGTTATTGTTTCGGGAATTTAACCCGTGATAGCAAGTTGTTGATGGAAGGGGAGCCTTGGCGTAACTGGTAAAGTTGCTGCCATGTGGGTTCGAGCTGTAGAAATAGCCTCTTGCAGAAATGCAGGGTAAGACCGTACAATAGACCCTTATGGTCCGGCCCTTCCCTCACACCGTGCATAGCCGGAGCTTCGTGCACCGGGCTGCCTTTCTTATAGCAAGTTGTTGATGAAGTAAGTTAATATCATTGATAGAGCATTGGAAAGATGCAAAATTACAAAAAGAATTTAACATGTTAGCTTCAGTACAAGAGCGTCTATGCTAGACTTAGGGAGCTAACGAAGTACAAAAATTCGCCAACGCTATTTACAGGCATAAGAAAATTCCAACTGAACAAACTAATTAAGCATCTAAGCTGTGATATCAAGTTAGTTGCCATTTTTTTGTAAGATTTCTAACACCTATTAAGTGACCTGATTGTGTAAATAATTTTTACATTGTTGGTGCATAGAACTAAGAACTTAAACTCAAAACATAAATATGGAATGTTTTGTTTACAATTTCTGATTCCATGATGCAGACACTTGGTGGTGATGTCCGGCCTCTAAATTTGCTTCCTCAGGTATTAATTGTAATTCTAATTTTAATTGAGGATTTCTCGTTCCTCTTTGATTGATTAATACTATTACCAGTTGTTAACTTTCCATGTATACTAATACTGGTAGGAGTCATCCACATTGCTCAAAGAACCACCGGGCGACGTATATTCAGAAAATTCAAGCCTTTCCCTTTCCAATACCTCAGACACTTTAAGCAGTGAGGATGCTCGTAAAGCAAGACAACTAACTGAAGGTTTCTGTTCATTTATGTCTTTCTGTACATTGAACTTAGAGGTTCAGCATGAAGTCAACTTGATCAGGTTTCACGTTGCTTCCATAGTTTTCGAATTGATTATCTAGAATATATGATCTTCATTTAGCAGAATCAATGAAACATCAAGCTGCCACTGGAAACAGCAATGATGGAATAGAAGTGGCCATGAATGGAAATCACATAAGTCAGGTTACTGATAGCTTGCATGAACCACATCAAATGGACAAAACTTCACCAGAACTTGTATCAGCTGGGAAAAGTCAAAGCAGAGCAACAGAAACCAGCTCAAAGGAGAAGACAAATCCAACAGATTCTAGCCACACCTCGGATACCACATCTGTGAAAATCGTAATTAACTTATATATTTTCTGCTTCTGCATGACTATCTGAATTGCCAATGTGCAGCTATTTGAATGTTTTGTGGTATTTGCTGTTATTTGTTTCAAACATTCATATGTTGACACTTCGACATCGTAATAGTTCTCTTTACCGTCCTTATAAAAAAGAATAGTCTCCTTACTGTTTGAATCTGAGTTCTGAGGATTCAATCTATATGGTGCACTTTGTCTTAGAATCCTTTTTTATTCTTGGTCTTCTGCATATAGGATATGTAAACTTAAGGCAAAATATATGCCGTGCAAATTTTGTAAGTTTACACTCCATAAGAAGAATTGCGGTGAAATTAGACGGGATTGCTATGCTTAAGTATTGAACTGAAATTGGATGGTCCATATAAAATAAGAAGAATTAAAATAAGATTGCTGAATGGAGGAGTCCTAGTGGGAGTGTTATGCAATAGGAAGCTTCTTAACAAAGTGAACACCAAGTTGTATTGATAGTGGAGTGTTATGCAATCGAAGCTTCTTAACAAAGTGAACACCAAGTTGTATTGAACAATTGCGAGACCAACAAAATTATGTGGGAGTGAAGTTGGGCTGCTATAGCCTAATATGCTGCAGAAGATGAATGTCAAAAAAATGCAGATATTAAGACATACATGTGCCATACAAGATTGAACAATATTCGAAATTATCACATCTGATATATGGTGAAAATAGAGAATAAAATGAGACAAAGTTGTTTTTGATGATATCCTACTAGACTTGATGTGCACCCGTGTAGGTGTGAAAATATGAAATGTGATTGAAGGGGACGAGGTAAACTTAAAATGACATACATAAAAGAAAGTTTCTCCGAAAGTTCTAAGATCTGTTGGTCAATGCAGATGACTACGAATAGAACAACAAAATGAAACGAAAGCCAATACCAAATTTGTTGGATTAAGGAGTTGTTTTTTTATACTTACATTAAGTTCGGTGTTTGTCGCTATGTTGCCAAAGGCGAAAAGCATACAGGTTTATGGGCTTTTTGCACAAAACGCAATCAAAGCATAAGCTTTAATAAAGAAAGGCACAATGAAGAAAATTTCTTTGCATAACCTAAGGAAAAAACTATAGAAAAACATTTATAACTGCAATTAAGTGAAATATATTAAACGAAAACATGTATTTTTAAATTCTTAAACCAATTTAAATTTTGAGTTAAATGCAAAATACAGTTTTAAGTTTCTTATTCAGGTTAAGGACTTAAAAAAAATTAAATTCCTGAACCCTTTTCCTAATAAGTAACAAATTCATTCATAATATCTCCATGAAGATTAACATATCTATTTTGCCTGTTATATTTGCTGTTCATTGTCTCTCTTTTCAAGATATAGCCAATGGATGATTAGACACATGCCTTAGCCCTTTGATACCAGCACTGTAGGGCCACCTAAGTGTGGCGAAACGCCCAGTTTGAGCTACAGCTAGCTTCAGGGATTAGGCATGCTTGTTTATTGGATGTTTTCATTCTGATTAGAGACCCGTATGTCCATGTGGGATATGTATGGAATTTGGATAATTTCTAGTTTTAGATACTTAATAATATGCCAGACAAATTTTTTTAGTGATGAATGGATTTAAATACAAAAGATACGATCCACAAGATTCATATATATAGCTGATTCCTACTAATTTAATGTATGATTGTGTGACAAGGGACTATCTGCTATATTCTAGCAAAAATAATATGATTTTGGTGGATTGCACATTATTAGTACATATGCAATTATTGTCTCGGTATTCCTAGATGATAAGTGACCCTTATACATGAGCTGAACTTGCTTATGTTTGTGTTGGTTGCTAGGAAATAAGGCAGGATCAACGTACTGTTCAAACCAGTGGTAGAGTTGTATCTGGAGAGACAGCAAGGAGCAAAGGTGAAGAGCAGAATGCACAAGTGGTTCCTCCTGATGCTCGGGTTCGCCAGCTTAAAGATCAGCTCATTAGGGGGAAGGTCTACCTTTCACTCTCAGCAACACGAAACAACCCCCACTTCATTAGAGAACTTCGCTTGCGGATTAAAGAAGTACAGCGAGCACTTGGTGAGGCCACTAAGGATTCCGAGCTGCCAAGGAAGTAAGTCTTCTTTTAGACGATTAAGTTCATCTTCCGCATTCAAAATGGTTTTCAGATGGTCCTGACTCCTGATTCTCCAGTGATTTTGCCATTTCACTGTATAATGTCTACAAGCTTGGTCCGTGTTATTGATTTATCTTCCAATACAAATGTGATTTCTTTATATAGTGCCTATGAGAAGTTGAAGGCAATGGAGCAAACATTGGCCAAAGGGAAGCAAATTCAAGATGACTGTGCTACTATAGTAAAGAAGCTTCGTGCCATGCTTCACTCAGCAGAAGAGCAGCTTCGTGTCCACAAAAAGCAAACATTGTACTTAACACACTTAACTGCTAAGACACTCCCTAAGGGTCTTCATTGTCTTCCTTTGCGCCTTTCAACAGAGTATTTCAAGTTAAATTCTTCCCAACAGCAATTTCCAAATCAAGAGAATTTAGAAGATTCCAAGCTGTATCACTATGCACTCTTCTCAGACAACATTTTAGCAGCTGCGGTCGTCATAAACTCAACTGTTTCCCATGCAAAGGTAAATGATCTATTGTCTGAAACTTTCATGTATATTGAGATTGCAGCTGGCTCAGGACAATATAGTTCACTTTTATCTTTTCCAATTCTTTTCCTCTATGATTATGGAGAAAATATGCCCATCTGCCTGTTTGAGTTTACAATATCTCAACCTCTGTGTCTCTTCAGGCACATCCAATAAATTGGAAATAAACCTTTATGTATAACTTTTTCTCCATGCGGTGGCAGGATCCTTCAAAGCACGTTTTCCATATAGTAACAGACAGGCTCAATTTTGCTGCAATGAGAATGTGGTTTTTAGCAAATCCGCCGCAGCATGCTACAGTAGACGTCCAAAATGTTGAGGAATTCACCTGGCTAAATTCAAGTTACAGTCCAGTTCTGAAGCAATTGGCTTCTCAGTCCATGATAGATTATTACTTCAGGAGTCGTGCTGATTCTGATCCAAATGTGAAGTTTAGGAATCCAAAGTACCTTTCAATCATGAATCATTTACGTTTTTACTTACCGGAGATCTTCCCAAAGCTGGATAAAGTTCTCTTCTTGGATGATGATATTGTTGTGCAAAAGGATCTTAGTGGCCTATGGTCTCTTGATCTTAAGGGTAAGGTGATTGGTGTGGTTGAGACTTGTGGAGAAAGCTTTCATCGGTTTGACCGCTACCTCAACTTCTCAAATCCTCTGATCTCCAAACATTTTGATCCCCGTGCTTGTGGTTGGGCATTTGGAATGAACATCTTTGATCTAAATGAGTGGAGGCGGCAAAACATCACAGAGGTGTACCACTCATGGCAAAACCTGGTACGAGATAAATTCTTCTCCGTGGTTTATGTCTGGATTTGTATGTTAAATTAGCATCATTTTGTATTCATATAATTTCACGTGCTCTGCTTAGTCATAATTGAAACCCTGGAGCCACACCGTCATTATTTCGTTTAGTATCAAATCATTTTCTCCCTCAGGGCAGTTTCTCTTTCCCGGTGAATAGGTCACATTCACATTTGAGGCCTTACCCCCACCCCAACCAACCAAAGAAAGGCCCATGTTCCATTCAAGATATTTTTGTTTGAGATGATGTCTGAGCCATTAATTGGTTTGGTTGTTATACGAGGATGTAACAAGTTAGAATAAAATGGGTTATGTGTAAAAGTTGAGGACAACTGAGTAAATTCTTTGGCATCTGCCAACCAAATGGACTAATAAAAACTGGGCAGGTAATAGCTCAGTCTAGATCAGGAAGTGAAATTTTGGCCCAACTTTGATATGATTAAGCATTGCCATGTGTCCTATATGTTGCTCCAATGTTCCTCCAATTAGATTAGGTAGTGATGTTGTAGCCTCACTATGTTCTGGATGATTAAATAGACCTGACTTGTCATGTGTATCTGGTTTTCTTCCTAAAGGCGTCAACGTATACACCAGCTTTTTTCTTGCATAATAGTGTTGTTAAAATTAGTCGTGAAATGTAATGAACCTTTCTCTGCACAGAATCATGATAGACAACTTTGGAAGTTGGGGACCCTACCACCTGGTTTGATAACCTTTTGGAAGCGTACATATGCCCTTGACCGATCGTGGCATGTTCTTGGGCTTGGCTACAATCCAAATGTTAGCCAGAAGGACATTCAACGAGCAGCAGTCATACATTACAATGGAAACTTGAAACCATGGCTTGAGATAAGCATTCCCAAGTTCCGAGACTACTGGTCAAAATTTGTTGACTATGATCAGGTATTTTTGCGAGAGTGTAATATCAATAAATTGGCTGGTACATGAAGTGTTTCCTGCATATATTTCTCCTAATTCATAAATACAGTGAGCATTTGTTTAGTTTACAGTCTGTTCTTCCTTAATAACTTTTTTCTTGCTCTTTAAGTCACAAGTTATTTAGGTATATATATGTTGAATGGAGTATTAGAGTGAGCATTCTGTATTACATTTATTCTTGACATCCATTGTTGGATGACAGCTTGAATTCAAATTTGTTGTAAATGATTAACCATAGCTCTCACTTTGAGCTTCTCTGTTCAATTTTTGGGTTGTTGTATATTAATGGCATGCCGTTTTCGAGGGCTATGTATTTTCCATTGCTCAGTTTATCTCACTAATATCTTCTATGTTTGATCTTTTTCAATTCGAGTAAAAAGCATTGCAGGTATGTTTTTTTTCTTGTTCTGGTACCAAGCGAAAAAAATGTCTATCTAGCATAACAGTGTGTTAAAGGAAAGACTTCATTGCAGCATAAAATGTTTTTTAGTGATCTCTGTCTTATAACCTGTTTAACTGTGCTTGTGATAAGATTGAAGTGCTTGGTTTGGTGTAAATATCGGGTGCGGACAAAGTATTTACCGTGGTAGACAGTTCAGGTAAGTAGTAGAGCTAAGACAGATATTACATTGCGCGCTTCTGTCCTTTTTTATCATCAGAAAGTTTCATTCAGCTTGAATTGGAGTATGTTATTGCGTTTAATATAGAAAGGCCAGATTCTCATGAATCTGACAACTTATCAGATCTAAATCTCCCAATTATCACATGCTTGTGATTTGGGAACTTGATTTAACTACCCTCTCTGCCACAAAATATTCCAATGCGGCAACCTCTTCCTTTTTTTTTGTTTCTTTTACACTGAGATTTATGTTACAAAATATATACTTTTGAACTGTAGTTACGGGGTATTGCTAAAAGCTTATAATGTGATACTAGTTTAACTAATACTACAACAATAACATATGGGTGTGTACGTAGACTTTACCCCTGCCTGACGAGGTAGAGAAGCTGTTTCCGATAGATCATTGCCTCAAAGAAAGGTGAAAAGAGAGAGAAAGGAAGAAGACGAAGAAGAAAGAAAGAATAGGGGGACAAAGAACAATAAGAAAAAGGGGAAAAGACAATAACAGTAACAACAACAACAAAACAAGTAGCATCAATTAGTAACATACTGAAAAATACGATACATACACGGAGCGAACGAAACAATAAGCAAATACTAGAGGTCACAGAATACGAAAAAAAAAAACAAGAGAGATACTAATACTACTAAAAAAGAATGGGGTACTCTCGACTACCTACTAGCCTACTACCTTAATTCTTAACCTCCACACCCTTCTATCATGGGTCATGTCCTCAATGACCTGAAGTAGCGTTATGTCCTGCCTAATCACCTCTCTCCAATATTTCTTTGGCATACCTCTACCTCTTCTTAGCCCTGCCACGACCAGCGTCTCACACCTCCTAGGAGCATCCGTACTCCTCCTCTGTACGTGTACAAACCATCTTAGCTTCAACTCCCGCATCTTGTCTTCCGCGGGGCCACCACCACTTTGTTCCGAATAACTTTGTTCCTAATCTTATCTTTCCTGGTATGCTCATACATCCATCTCACTCGTTTCTGCTACTTTCTTCCTCTGAATATGAGAGTTTTTGACTGGGCAATATTCAGCCTCATACAACACAGTAGGTCTACAAAAATATCAATGTAAGATTGACAAATGTAATATCTCAAACCACAAGAGAACTAAGCGTCACAAAGGTAGACCTAGAGAAAGGTCTATCAAATTATTCTTAATTGTTTGATACACTTGCAGTGAAAGCATTTCATTCAAATTTCTAGTAAGTTCCCACTCATATGTTTCAGTTTCGACTGAAATAAAGCCAATAGCTAATATTGCTACCTTTTTTTTTAATGTTATAAGGTTATACACCTTTTCAATTAGTTGGACTATGTCAAAATGGACCATATTCATTTCTTTTATTTGTAATTACTTTTTTCCTTTTTTTTTTGTGTGTGTCTAAAGTGAAATATAGTGACACTGGTTTTCCAGATGTGTTTTATAAAATTTTGAAGACGGGTATTATTATTATTATTACTTTTTTTCATCCTTTTTCCAGTCGGGTCTATCGGAATCAGTCTCTCCGCGCTTCCCGGGTAGGGTTAAGGGTGCGTACATCTTATCCTTTCCAAATTCCACTAGTAGAACATCACTGGATTTGTTGTTGCCGTAGTCGTCGTCTTTCATTTTATTTTTTTAATTTTGGTGGCAAAAGCGAGTTATAAAGTTAAAGGGAAATCATCCTAGACATGCCATGGGCCAGTTTTGTTCCCCATTTTTGTCGCATGTAAAAGCTTTAAGCATGATAAGACGACCAAAAAAGTTTCAATCATCTTGATACTGTTCTACAGTACAAATAGTAGGATTGTTTTCTTGACTGTAAATATTTGCTCACACTCGGAATTTATAATCAAAAAATTTAATATCAGTAGCTACATATTTTACTATTTTATTCCTGTATTTTTTTTTTTGTAATTCTTGTTAAAAAAATATTTTTAAATTTATACTTTATAAATAGCTGTAAGGTATGGTTGACATATTATTTAATATATATATATACACACACAAAAGACAATAATTTCAAATTCAAACTTCAAATTCAAAGTCGTGATTGCGTCTGCCCCCTTTTCTTTTCGTTTTAATCAATCTTTTTCGTTTTTATTAACTATCCAGCCTTTGCGCTTTTTTATTTTTGGCTTTCTTTTTTGTACTTCCTTTGGTCCTTTCAATGTACCATTTGTTAAATATTTGTTTAAATATTTGTTTATGTAAACATTCAGGCTGCTGGCCAAATTGCTTAGATAATGGTCCCTCCAGAACTTAAAAGAGGTAATATATATGTGTGCGCGCGCGAAAATTATTCGAATGAGTTTAATTTGTATAGATTGACGTGTAAGATATCTTTACACTATTACATCATTCTTATATGTTATATTAGCTATTTTATCACATTTTTTAAGATAGCAAATCTCACTTTTTATAAAGAGATACCTGCAATATCTTTTTGTATATAACTCTTTTTGAAAGAATTACCTGAAATTGTAGTTAAACGCCAATTTTATTCTTGTATACACCAGTATGTAAATTTTGTAGCAGATTTTTAAATGTCCAAACACTCGTTAATAAGCTGTACTTTTTTATATTGGTCAATGTGATATGTTATTTAAACTTTAGGTCTTGTTATATAGTGAGCCGAATAAAGGGAACAATGATAAGGTACAATAATTCGGTTATTTTTAAAAATTTAATAAACTAACGATTATAAAATTTTCAAATAAAATATTAGGAATATGTTCCATGAATTCAATATGACACAAATTTTATCCAATATTGTCCTAATTCTCCGGTGACATCTAATTGGCTATTATCCACAATTCTATAAATCAAAAGGTTTCCATAAATCACCTACTTATTTGTATACGGGTAAAATCGGGCCGGTTGAACATCTCGATTTCCCGGTAAGATAAACGAGACTGGAATATGATCATAAGGAATCGGAGCTTGGGCGAAAAACCTCTCGCATCGGGGATTGAGCAAAACATTCGCCCTCGGAAGCATCTGGGCCGCGTGTCCCGGGTCCGGTTTATATCCATCAACTTCGGAGAACATCACCAAACGCCGAACACGACTAACAAAGAGTCGTGACATCCGTGCCCAACCGGATGTCACGACGTAAATCTCGGCCCGTATCAGTAGTGAATCAGTGATTAGCATAAAGAAATATTTTTATCCTTTTTTAGAATTGTACTTAGGATGAAACTCCCCTACTACATAAAGGGTAGGGAATTGTACTACGCATATCAAGGCAATTTATTCCAATTCTCTTTGTTGTTCAAAGTTCTTATTTCTTGTTCTTAAGTTCTTCATAAGTATAAGCTTGGAATCGAGGGTAGGTTCTTCCTCGAGCCATCAATCGAGCTCGGAATCACCTTTATCGTTGGTTTGGTCTTCTATTACGTTTTTCATTTTTTAATCTAATTTTATTAATCACTCGTATTGAATTAATCCACATATCCTTAAAATCACATATAAATTCATTTGTTACCTGAAGTATTGTGGGATTCCCGAAGGTTCTTGCAAGTTGTGCCTGGGCAGTTTCCTTCTCCGAAGCCAGCCGATCCATTTTGCTCTTCCAACCATCGGCCATGGCTTGGAACTCATTCATTTTAGCTCGGAGTTGGTCGATCTGGTCAATCTTCTACTGAACCTGCGAGGTTTGGTCGTTAGTCGCCATGGCTAAGCCTTCATTACTAACTTTAAGAACATTTACCTTTTTGACCAGATCAGCATGTTCCCTCCTCAGGATCGAAGCCTTCTTCCGAGCCTTATCCAGCTCAACTTGTAGGTCCTGATGGCCCCTTCGTGTTGCTCGTTGAGAAGCTTGTACATATCTCTTTTCTGGGCAAGCTCCTTGACCTCAAGCTCAAGCTGGTTAACCTTAGTTCGGTACCGCATAAAGCTTTCGTAATGAAGTATCGAAGCCTGCAAAAGGGTAAAAAAATGAGAAATATCAAAAACTAAGTTAAAATTTGAAAGAGCATAATGATGCCTTACTTGATGCAGCGCCTGTTGCACTTCGTTGAACATGCACGACACGTCCACCTCATTTATTTTTGCCTAGTCTTCTTTGGTCACCAGGCATCAGAGGTAGCTCGCTACACGGGAGCAGAAAGAACCCAAGCATCCTCCACGACACTGATGATTATCGACCTATTATGGCCGAGATCCACACTCTGGGCGGGGAAATAGTTGATTAACTTTGGGCTCACGTTCAACCCGCCGACTTCTGAAGACGGATCCTTTCTCGGCACTTCCAGTTCGCCTAGCCTGGAAAAGTCTTCCAAGATGGACGAGTCCACTCGTCGAAAAAGGAACGAAGGGGATCGTCTATGCCATGAGCCCCTTCATTAGACCTCTCCTTCCATGCTCGGGCTTCCTCAAGCATGGACTCGGTATAGGAAGGCAACTCTAAAATATCTATTACACCGGGCGCCTCCTTCAGACCGTAGCCGGCATCTTGGGAAGCCTCAGCCCCGGTCTCCTTATCAACCTGTCGGGTCTGAGGGAGATCGACCTCATGGATCTCCTTATCAACAGTTGCCTGCTCCTCGGGAGAAGTCGGCCTGTGGGCCACGAAAAAATTATCTTTCTCGGTCTCATCCCTTAGCTAGAACTTTCTTTTGGCTTACGGGTCAACCTTCTCTTTGGCTTCTTTTTATCTAAGCTCGGGGAGCTCGAAGCCTTCCTTTTCTTATTTCCCCCAGCTGCAGCCTCGAGCTGCCCCAAAGCGGAGGGGTCAACAGACAAGGACACATCCTCGTCCCCTCCTGAAGGCCTGAGTTCAATGGTCTTAGGCAAACTTGCAAAAAAGAAAAATGAAGAAAATAAAGCAAGTACTATGCAAATGGGAGAGCCCGATGTTACTTATTCGAGGAAGGGTCTTACCGTGAGAACGAGCCTCCCACCGGCCCCTCAAGAGTTTACCCCATATGCACTCGGCATAAGGCATCTATGAACAAATGCTCTTGATCCACTCCTTGAGCCGAGGGTAGTGTATGGGACTTGAGCGACGACTGCACCATCGCAGGTACCAGTGAGAAAAAAAGGAGATGAACGTAAAATTGGCGTTCAAAGGGAAACTGTACTTACGAGGTGAGTTCCACTTCTCGGGTAATGAAATGAACTCGGGGGGAATCAATTCTTCGGTCTTCACCCGAACGAAGTGTCCCTGCCAGCTGCGGTCCCTGTCCTCATCGATACTTGAGAATGTGGCTTTGTTGGCCCGACGTGTGAGCTTTATTAGTCCCCCTCGGAAGATTTGGAGACTCTATAGGCAGAGTAGGTGATCGATGGTGAACCGACGAGATTCGGTCTTGTTCACAAAGTAATGAAGGAGGATCATGATCCTCCACAACAATGGGTGGATCTGACCGAGCATACTTTTTACCTCTTGCAAAAGTCCAAGATAACCGGGTCCAGCAGGCCCAATGTGTAAGGATAAGTGTAAACACTTAGATACCCCTCCACATGGGTAGTGATGGCGTCCTCATGCCCGGGGACTACTACGTCCTTACCCTCCCAGTTGCAGTCCTCTCGGACCACGGGAAGGACATCTTCGGTAATGGAGCATATATACCTTGATACTCCTTCACCCCGGCCTTGCACCGATGAGGGCTTTTCGACCTTAAGATCATCTGCGACTGAGCAGTCCCTGGGGATGAACATTTTCAAGGGAGACTCGGGAGCTGGTTCATCGGTAGCCGCGCCAGGAGCAGACGTCTCGAGGATGACTATATCAGGAGTGACCGCCTCGATTTCAATGGTCGGTTGCTAAAAGAAGATACGACTTGTTGAGAAACAGATTTGGATGTTTTAGCCATTGTTATCTGAAAAAAGCTTGAAAGGTCTAAGAAAAGGTTTTGAGAAATGAAGAGTCAAGTGTGCTGATTTGGGTAAAGACTATGTAAAAACCCGAAAATTACTAAGAAATTTGGCAAAACAGAGGTAAAGATATGGAAGTATGAAGAAGGTGAGTAACAAATTTAAGAATCGAAGGTTGAAACTTGGTCAAACGGTAAAAAATGAACGAATAATGAACGCGTTTATAGAGGTTTCGTGAAGCTTCACATTCAGAGGTGACCTGCCGATGGCTGACACGTGTTCGAAGTCAGAACGATGCGACTGATGGGACGTTTCAGCTTCTTTGTCTTTTTTGTTGCGGCGTACTAAATAAGGTGGTGAAAAACATATGTCGTTTCTCATCGTTTAGGTAAACCTCCTCTCTAAGAAACAAGGGGACTGTCTGTATACAGGTAAAATCGGGCCAGTTGAACATCTCGGTTTCCCGGTATGACAAACGGGACTGGAACGTGATCATAAGGAATCAACGTCTGGGCAAAAAATCTCTCGCATCGGGGATCAAGCAAATCATCCGCCCTCGGAAGCATCGGGGGCACATCTCCCCGGTTCGGTTTGAATCCCACAACTTCGGAGAACGTTACCAAACGACCGAATACGACTAACAAAGAGCTGTGACATCCGTGCCCAACCAGATGTCACAGCGTAAATCTCGGCCTGTATCAACAGTGAATCAGTGTTTAGCTTAAATAAAGATTTTTATCCTTTTTTAGAATTGTACTTAGGATAAAACTCCCCTACTATATAAATGGGAAACTAACTGTTCATTAGGGATATTGTAACACGCATATCAAGATAATTTATTCCAGTTCTCTTTGTTGTTCAAAGTTCTTATTTCTTGTTCTTAAGTTCTTCATAAGTATAAGCTTGAATTTTGAGGCCAGGTTCTTCCTCGAGCCATCAACCGAGCTCGGAATCAAACTTATCATTGGTTTGGTCATCTATTACGTTTTTCATTTGTTTAATCTAACGATATCAATCACTCGTAATGAACTAATTCACATATCCTTAAAACCACATATAAATTCAATTGTTATTCGTTTTTTAGAGTAAACAATATTGTTCAACACAACATTTCACAAAGTCTCGGCAAAAGAGCAAGTTTTCTTGACGCTTAGGCTTTAACCTAGTGGTAAGATCATAACTTATGATGTGTAGGTTAGGTGTATGTCATATAATTGAATATTATTGGTAATTAAAGTTTAATATTTAAGTGAAAAAGGGTAAAAAAACCGTATATTATCGGCCAAGCTTCGAGGTTTTTCGATTACATATAAAACAAGAGCGAGGTTTTTTTTTTGATAAAGATATGTGGTCCCTAAAAAGAGATTCAGAGATATATATTTGGAGTCATTCATAACCTCCCAAGAAAAAATGACGTTCCAAATGTTCATATTAGTCAAAAATTGGTAGAACAAAGGTAAAGATATGGAAGTATGAAGAAGGTGAGTAACAACTTTAAGAATCGAAGGTTGAAACTTGGTCAAACGGTGAAAAATGAACGAATAATGAACGCTTTTATAGAGGTTTCGTGACGCTTCACATTCAGAGGTGACCCGCCAATGGCTGACACGTGTTCGTAGTCAGAACGATGCGATTGACGGGACGTTTAAGCTTCTTTGTCTTTTTTGTTGCAGCGTACTAAAGAAGGTGGTGAAAAGCATATGTCGTTTCTCATCGTTTAGGTACTCCTCTTTAAGAAACAAGGGAACTATCTGTATAGGGGTAAAATCGGGCCCGTTGAACATATCGATTTCCCGGTATGACAAACGGGACTGGAACGTGATCATAAGGAATCAGCGTCTGGGCAAAAATTCTCTCACATCGGGGATCAAGCAAATCATCCGCCCTCGGAAGCATCGGGGCCACATCTCCCGGGTTCGGTTCGAATCCCACAACTTCGGAGAACGTTACCAAACGACTGAATACGACTAACAAAGAGCCGTGACATCCGTGCCCAACCAAATGTCACATCGTAGATCTCGGCCTGTATCAATAGTGAATCAGTGTTTAGCTTAAATAAAGATTTTTATCCTTTTTTAGAATTGTACTTAGGATAAAACTCCCCTACTATATAAATGGGAAACTAACTGTTCATTAGGGATATTGTAACACGCATATCAAGATAATTTATTCCAGTTCTCTTTGTTGTTCAAAGTTCTTATTTCTTGTTCTTAAGTTCTTCATAAGTATAAGCTTGAATTTTGAGGGCAGGTTCTTCCTCGAGCCATCAACCGAGCTCGGAATCAAACTTATCATTGGTTTGGTCATCTATTACGTTTTTCATTTGTTTAATCTAACGATATCAATCACTCGTAATGAATTAATTCACATATCCTTAAAACCACATATAAATTCAATTGTTATTCGTTTTTTTAGAGTAAACAATATTGTTCAACACAACATTTCACAAAGTCTCGGCAAAAGAGCAAGTTTTCTTGACGCTTAGGCTTTAACCTAGTGGTAAGATCATAACTTATGATGTGTAGGTTAGGTGTATGTCATATAATTGAATATTATTGGTAATGAAAGTTTAATATTTAAGTGAAAAAGGGTAAAAGAACCTTATATTATCGGCCAAGCTTCGAGATTTCTCGATTACATATAAAACAAGAGGGAGGTTTTTTTTTTGATAAAGATATGTGGTCCCTAAAAGGAGATTCAGAGATATATATTTGGAGTCATTCATAACCTCCCAAGAGAAAATGACGTTCCAAATGTACATATTAGTCAAAAATTTATATTTGTAATTGTAGGCTCTTTTTATATTTTTTAAAACTTCGAGATCCTTATCACATTTCTATGAAAAAAATTGGCAGTAGTCCATTACTTCAATAATTGAAGCATAGAAGAAACTGACTCTCAATTTTCTTTTATATTTTTGGAAAAAGAATTGTTGAGAAAACAGGGCGCGGATTGGACATAAGGATTATAGCAGAAAGTAGCATTATTATTGAATGGAAAAAATATTCAAATTTACTTTTTTTACTTTACGAAATATTTTGAAAGCAGCGCCATTATATCTCGGGTGATTCATACCTTCTTGTGATAATAACTTGTTTCAAATTCACCCTCTACTTCTAAAAATGATTTTAATTACCCTTCATTACATTCCAAGAACTTCATTAGAATCAATAACAAATATAACACTTGTTGTTAGTGACAAAAATATAAATAATTCAAAGAATAACAAAGATAAAATTATAATATTTCGTCTAATAAAACAATCTTTTCACCATTTTCTCTCTTGTAAAATAGAAGCAAGAAGCTTACTGTTTGTTTGGATGGTTGTTATGTATTATTTCATAATGTATCGTATAATATTGTACTACATTATTTTGATATATATAATGTTTGGATAAATTATATTGGTTGCCGTTGTTTTTCGGTGTAATGCATCAATAATACGAAGAATAATATTATAAAGAAAAAATAAGATATGACGTAATATTATTATACAAAAAGATAGGATAAAATATAAAATAAGAATATTTAATAATAAAAAGGGCAAGAAAAATAAAATAAGAAAACGATGTGACCATACCAAATCGGTCATTCCATAAAGTGATATTTTTCATAATTATATAAAAATATATTTAAACGATACAATACAATAAAATTTAAATAACAATAAAAATAAGTAATGCATTTAAAGTAACAATACAAACGTACAATACAATATCACATGTAGGGCTGCTTGTTGGGGTCGTTGCTCCGGCTCTTGTTCTCCCGGTTNGATTGCTATGTACGGACTTAGAGATCAAATATAATATGTTTCTTTCCATTCCTCGTGAGCCACTTATTTCTCCGAAACAAGAGATTAAAGTCATCTTCCTCCTTTTTCCCAAGAAGTCGACGGCGTTACACCATTGGGATACTTCGAATAAACTTGAGTACATATAGGATACACCGGTGCTAAAACCTTTTCTCAAGATATCTTCCAAACTGTTGGGGTCGTTGCTCCGGATCTTGTTCTCCCGGTGTGAAACCAGTTGGTTCCGTAGTTTTAGAATTCTGCTGATCCCAAGTACTCCATCTCCATCATTGCATATAGGAATATAGAAAGTAAAGAGGAAAAGGCATGTGGATCGGGCGATTATGTACGCTTAACGATTCGGCTTATCGGTTATCGGCTTTTAAATGAATTAATCTGCTAGCCACCCGACAAGATCAGGCGGATTTAACTATTATCGAACAGTTATCGAGCGATTTATCGGCCTATTTGAATCTGTATTACATGGGCCGATTTTGAAAACATACTGATATAATTATAAGTCTGCATATACAGTGATCTGCACATTCTACAAACATACTGATACAATAGAAGGCAACAAGTTATAACCACCAATTTGTCTTAAAAAGACTTCAAAATTCTACTACAAATTCATTAGACAATGTTATTAGACGTGATTTTCTAGCAATGAATGCTTTGAATCTTGATCTGGAACAAAATGGAAAAGAGATAACATAGACGAGTTGGCTCGACTGTCACCTTTTCTCTATATTTAATACAGCGGTGATAGAAAAAAATAGAAAAGAAAAGACATTTATTTTGGTGACCAACACTTGTTAATTGGAATTGATACTTGACAAAGTTATATTAGGATGGAAGTCCCAAGGATAAAAAGAAATTGAATAATCTGTTCCCAAATCGATAAGTCGTTAATAATAAAATTTTAATACGTTTTCCATCCGTTAAATCGATAACTCGATAGCAATAAGTCGTTAAACCACTTTTACAATTCATAATTTTCGATTTCGATTTCAGTTCGATTTTGAACGCCGGTCATCACAGGTAACCATCCGAATTAACAAGCTTTTTAGGCAAAAGTGAAAGTGCAAAAGAAAAATCTGTGGGGTACTACTACTCAATAGAATAGAAAAAGAAGAAAAGAAGAATGGAGGCCAAAATCTCGAGGGAGGAGTGTGGACTGAACAGTGACCAGAGACTTTGAGCCTTTGACTGAACGAAGAGAGAGAGAGAGAGAAAAATGGGGACACAGAACACAAAAGCAGCAAATTCAGAGTTGTTGAGGGAGACAGTAAAGCAAAGGACCAGCCACTGCCGTTGCCCCCATTATTGATATAACTGGTAGCCATTCCGAATTTTAAGCCTTTACTTATTTTGTGGGTTTCTCCTCTCTCTCTCTCTCTACCGTTTTTGTGTATTTCATTCAACCCACACACAGTGAACTATAGGTGGTTTCCGGTAATGGGCATGGCCGGAGAATCTGTGTTACTGTGTGTATCTCTGTCTTCACTCTTTCTGTCTACCGTTACTGGCTATTAGCTTTTCTGTGTTGTGAAATTCACTCACACACACACACACATTGAATTTTACAAGAATATTAGTTCGCCGGTAATGGGTATGGCCGGAGAATCATCATCGTCGTCGTCGTATTCAGGGAAGCTGAAGAAAGCAGCAAAAAAGATGTTAGTTCAAACATGTGGCTCTTTTCGTTGTGGATACCAGAACCCTCCTTCTACTGTCCCTGATAACACCACCACCACCTCTGTAAGTCTACTAAAATTCATTTAGTTTCTTAATAGAAATGAACTATTTTACCTAAATTTCATGCATTTGATAATTCTAATTCTACTTTCTTCTTAATTGTTCTGTACAGGCGTTTGCTTATCCTGAGCTATTGAAGAATCATACTGCTGTAATTAAACCTTCACAATTAGATTCTATTACTAACACACCTTCTAACAAGGTACTTCCAATTTTGCATACTCAATTTGTCAATTTCCTAGTTGTTTTTGTCATTGCTTTGCTGCAAATTCTAAATGGATTTAAGTTTTATGTACTGACAGTGTAAAGATTCTTTCACATATATTAACCCGTGATAGCAACTACCATTGTCAAGAGATTTACCTCTAATTACTTAATAAGTCATCTTTTTTTTTTTACACTGTCATTGCATATAACTTAAACTCATTCCTAATTGTCCTTACTTGTGGATAGAGACAGATTTATAATTTGAACTTTATTGGTTGAGATGTTGGGATTCACCAGAACTCATTTGATTTACTGGGGTTATTTGTACTTAATTAGTGAATTCTTTTAAAATAAATATACAAGGTTCGGGCCAAAGCTACCGGCTCCAGTATAGTTAGCTTGTCTAAGCTGGATCTTGTTGCCCTTTCCTTATCATATCTCCAAATGGCTAGCATTCACTATATTTCTTGAGATTCTTCTTTCTCAAGTAATCTTATCCTTGTAAATGTCTGAATCCTCAATGTCTTGGATGTATTCACTGCATGAGAGAATCAAATTGTGAAATTTTTAATGCTGCAGTGTCATGGGTTAAACATATGATATTCTGCTACTGGAGGTCAAAACTCAAGTAATCCCTTCTTGACAACAGGGAAGGAAAATATTAAATGATAAATTTGGGGGTGGGGGAAATGGGGAAGTAGCACACTTTAGAATGTCTTATATTGTTAGTTTCTCCTTGTTCAATAAATGAGTAGTAATTCTGTGCCATCCGATTGAACAAAACACACCGAGTCTTTTCTAGTTTTCTTTAGAAAGTTATATCTGGTTTTTTTTTTCTTCCTTTTTTATGTTTTAGGAACTGGTCTATTTCGTTTTGGCGTCAGTATGTTCAACGTCGCTTGTTCCTAAAAAAGAATCTCCAAGGTCCTGCATGGGAATGCTTACTACTATGTATTTATTAGTTCCTTTCTGTTGGTCTTATGCTAACCTCTTCCCATCATCTAACCATTTGATGTAATCCATACCATTTACCATCCATTTGCAATTTAGAAAACTCATTCTTCTCTTTCTATTGTTTGGCAGAATTTTTGTCCAATTTGTCTGGATCCGTTGACCTATAGCTGCAACAGCAGCCCAGGACAAGCTATATTCACAGCGCAATGCTCTCATGCTTTTCACTTTGCTTGCATATCATCCAATATCCGCCATGGCAATGTTACTTGCCCTGTTTGCCGTGCACATTGGACTCAACTACCTCGGACATTGAAGATGGATTATTCTGCTCACAACAATCAAGCTGATCCCATTCTCCAGATTCTTGATGAATCAATTGCTACTTCGCGGGTACATAGACGTTCCTTTTTGCGCTCTCTTCGCTATGATGATGATGATCCAATCGAGCCTGACCGTACATCAGATCTTCACCGTCTGCATCTGTCTTTGTCACCTATCACTCACGGTACCTCTATGTTTGATCCTTGCTCAAATCCAAAGTCTGGCTTTAGTTCATGCCATTGTCCTCAGCATTGTCTATCTAGTTCTTCTTTAGAATCTTCACATCCAGCAGCGCAACATTTTGCAGAAAGCGGGCAGACCCCTATTGTTTCCACTTCCTCTAGGAGAGCTTATCTCTGCTTAAAATTGGCACATCAGCCGGCCACTGACTTAGTCTTAGTTGCAAGCCCAAATGGACCTCACCTAAGGCTTATGAAACAAGCTATGGCATTGGTGGTATTTTCACTCCGACCTATAGACCGCTTGGCTATTGTTACCTACTCTTCTGCTGCAGCACGTATCTTCCCCCTCAAGTGTATGACCTCTTACGGAAAGCGGACAGCACTACAAGTGATTGATCGACTGTTTTATATGGGCCAAGCTGATCCAGTGGAAGGACTCAAGAAAGGAGTAAAGATACTAAGAGAGCGCACCCACCAAAATCCTCATTCTTTTATTCTGCATCTGTCTGACAATCCAACAAGATCTTTCCATGGGTTTCACTTGGAACTTCCTATTACAATCCATAAGTTTCACGTGGGATTTGGATTTGGCACTTCAAATGGGTTTGTCATGCACGAGTTTGAGAGATTTCTTGCTAAAATATTAGGTGGTGCGGTTAGAGAAATTGCATTGAGGATTGGGCAGGACTCTAGGATTATGAGAATTGGAGAATTACGAGGGGGTGAGGAGAGGAGAATCCCATTGCTTTTGGAAGAGTTGGACCAGGTCCATGTGGTGTATACCTACATTGATTGCATGATGGATGACTCTGTTAGAACAGGGGAAATTGTAGTCAGAATCGGTGATAGGAAAGAACTGACTGATGCTGTTGACGCTGTTGAGAGCACAGGCGGAAGAAGTAGCAGTGTTGAGAGCTGGGAATATCACGATCCATTCATGGCTAGAAGATGGGCTAAGCGTTTGCATGGCTATAGGATATGATGTTCACGACTTTGATTCCTTACCCTGAAGTCCTTGATCCCATCACTCCGATCGGGGATGATCTATTAATTGAACAAAGATTTTTTTTTTTTTGAGAATCTGCATTATACGCGGGATCTTGAAATACATAAATAGAGGTCTTGTATATCTGTGTTCCTACTTTTTATGTTAATGAATCTTCTATAGTTGGGTGTAATGTTATGTTTTTTTTTCCTCCACATTCTTGCAGCATTTATGCTCTTCATGTATTAGCAAACCTGTTTTATGCTGAGTATCCCTTTCATCTTCGTGCTTGGCCGAAAATGAAAATATTTAAAAACTCAAAGAAGAGAAGTCCAACAATGTTTACGCTAGTTTTCAGCCTACCTCAATTCTTCTCCTCCTTTATCCAGGTTTTGGACCAGCAATATGAGCAAGCTCACACATGGTAGACTGTTGAGCTGTTTGTTGTATTTATTTCCCATATCCATTTGAGTTTCAGGTGGTCGCTGCCTATTGTGTTCTGGTGATGAAATTATAGGCAATTTTTTATATAAGGAGGGCATCTTTTGAAAATTCCCAAAAGAAGGATATAAAGGTGTTTTAGATATTGGTTAATGTGTTAAGTAAAGTGAAACTATTGTTATTTCCCAGTTAATGTGAAACACGGCTTTGGTTTTCTTGATTCGTATTTAAAGTTCTCTCAATTATGTATCTTAGGACATGTAATATTTCCATATTTTATCAGCATGATTTACGGCGACCGGCCCGAATCTTCTAAAATTTTGCGGGCCCATAAAAAAGACCTAATGAACAATAGTCATCGCTTCGCCACGAGCATTCCTAGTTTTTTTTGGGTGTTTTAGGGCAATAGTGTGAACAACTAATTTTTGACAACACCCAAATTCTATATTATTTTTAGTGTAAATACTTCTTTTAGGTCTAATCTTAATATTTTAAATTTTTATCTTACTCTTAATAGGTTTTATTTAAGAAAATTAAAAACTACAAAAATATATATATATATATATATTATAGTAGTATTTTTTTTAGCATAATTTAAACTTTAGTGTAAATAGTGAGTTTTCTTATTTATATAGTTTCTTTTTAAATATAAAAGTAAGTTGGTTAGTATACATACATATATATATATATATATATATAATAACACTCACTTCCCCGCTTCACTCATACCTCAACCCCACTTCTTCACATCACACACGTCCACCTCTCACATCCCAACACCCCATTACACCATATTCCCCTCAAAGACCTCACTTCTCACTCACAAACACACACGACACAATGCACACACACTAAATTATGTCCTCCACTCCAAATGGGAGAACAACAACAAACTGCCAATTGTTTTACTTATAAAAAAGAAAAGAACGAGATAAAGGCAAGGGGAGCTGACGAAAAGAAGGGAGAAAAAAGGATGAAAGAAGAAAAAGGAAAAGAAGTCAGAACACAAAAAAAAGAACAAAAAGAACGAGAGGAAAAAGAACAAAAAAGAGAGAGAGAGAGAGGAGATTCAAAAATCTGATCTGCTTCTCTTTCTTCAACACAAGCAATATTATGTGGCGGATTAGTTTTGTCTTGATTGAGTTCGTTGGTTCCATTTGAAATTCGTCGGCGAAGGTTCGCAGTGTCTGTTCGAAGCTTTGTTTAAAAGTTTTCACTACTCTTGAGTTTCAAAAAGGTTGGCATCAAATTTTATAATATAAAAGTCCATTTATGTTTTCAATGATATTTTTCTTTTTGTCTATTTCTTCTTAATTGTATGTTCTACTGTTCCACTTAGCTTTATTTCGGCCATGTATTGTAGAGTAATTTAATTTAAGTCCATGCTGCCTACAAGGTGTTTGAGTTTTTGCTCATTTGAGTTACGTATTATTATGTTCAAATTCATCATTTATTTTAGATTAGNAGTTTGAAGTATTCTTAAGTTGAAATTTGAGATTGTGTAATTGACAGAAGAGGAAAGAATAATAAGAGAGAAATATTTTGCTTTGTTTGATATTGATTCATTGTGATTATTTAATGACATGAATAGTTGAATCGTATGGAATTTTTTTTCCAAAATGAAAGAGGATTTCCCTTAAGTTACGATAGTTTTATGTTAATTTTTTGGATAAAGTAGAATATTTACTAGATATAATAGTTAGATTGGCGTACTAGTTGATTTTGATAATATGAATAGTAAGTTATAAACATCTCCAAATGTGAATGGCTTGTTAATACTCCAAATCTAAAATATTTTTGACTTCCAACAACCCCATATTCATAAACTTTTGGCCTCACAATAATTCCAAATTTAGAAAAATAAATAATTTATGAAATACGATAGCATGTCTTAGGCTCGCTCTTAATTAGTCAAATTATTATGATTATGTACACGTTCGCGTGACGTAATTATGATTTCCAAAATAAATCAAATTATGTGTTCGCGCGATTTTGACCAAACTTTTCTTAAATAAACTAAGTGTCGTGAATTGTGTACACGTACGCGTGACATGATTCTTGACGTGCCAAACTAAACAAGTATACGTACGCGTAACTCGCATTAAGGTAATTCTTTAGATAAATCAAGTAGTTAAGAAGCGGTAAAGGATAAATACATATAGGTCCTAAAATGAGTAATTAAACAATTTAAGCCAAGTTTAATCATTAAGCAACCGTGCTAGAACCACGAACTCGGGAGTGCCTAACACCTTCTCCCGGGGTGATTGAATTCCTTACCCGAATTTTTGGTTCGCAGACAATTTAACAGAGTCAAAATTCCTCGGTTTTGGGATTTCTAATAAATAAATGGTGTCCCGGAATACCGTAAAAAATCCGGGTGGCGACTCTGAGACAAATAAATAAATCCCAAAATCGAATAATGTCACTTAAATTGGAAAAAATCCCTTATCCCACCCCTATCGGGAAAAAGGAGGTGTGACACATAGAACATGAATTCAGAACGATTCCCAGATTTTAGTGTGCTATAATCCATTCTATCTGCATGAATTCGGGCGACCAGCCTCGAATCTCCTAAAATTTGGAGGGCCCATTAAACCCGATCTAATGAATAATAATCATCGCTTCGCCATGACCGTTCCTCATTTTTTGGCATTTTAGGGCCACAACACAGAAATTAAGGACGATTCCCATATTTTTGTGTGCTATAGTCCATGTCATCTGTCTGAATTCTGGCTACATGCCTAGAATCTTCTAAAACTTTTACGAGCCCATCAAAAATGATATAATGAATAATAGTATTCTCTTCGGCATGATCGTTCCTCTTCTTCTTTTTTTTTTTTGCATTTTAAGGCCATAAAATAGGAACTCAGGACGATTTCCAATTATTCATGTGCTATAATCCACGCCATTTGCATGAATTCTGGTGATCGGCCCCGCATCTCCCAAAATTTTGTGGGCCAATAAAAATGAACTAATAAACAATAATCATTGTTTCGCCATGACCGTTCCTCGTTATTGGCATTTTAGGACCATAAAACAGGAATTCAGGACGATTCTCAGATTTTCGTGTGCTCGCCATTTGCATGAATTCGGGCGACCGGCCCCGAATCTCGTAAAATTTTGCGGGCCCATAAAAAGTGACCAAATGATCTCATGAACGGGGAGTCATCGCTTCGACTTGACCGTTCCTCATTTTTTGGCGTTTTAGCGCCATAAAAGAGACTCTGGACAATTCCCTTCTCGTGTGCTATGGGCGATTGGACCCAAATCTCCTAAAATTTTGCGGGCCCATAAAAATGACCTAATAAACAATAGTCATCGTTTCGCAAAACCCTTTTTCGTTTACAGCATTTTAGGGCTAAAACAGGAACTCATGACGATTCCCAAATTTTCGTTTGCTATGCCACACCATCCGCATGAATTCTTGCCATGACTGTTCCTCGTTCTTTGGGTGTTTAAGGACATAAAACAAGAATTTAGGACAATTCCCAGATTTTCATGTGTTATAATCCACGTCGTCTGCGTTGAATTCGGGCGAACGACTCCAAATCACCTAAAATTTTGAGGGCCCATATAAAACGACCTAATGAACAATAGTCATCGCTTTGCATGGCCGTTCCTCATTTTTTTGGATTTTAGAGCTATAAAACATAAATTCAGGATGATTCTCAAATTTTTTTCGTGATATAGTTCACGTCATCTACATGAATTCGAGTGACCGACAACGAATCTCCTAAAATCTTACGGGCCTATGAAACATGACCTAATGAATAATAATTATCGATTCACCATGTCTACTTTTCATTTTTGGTGTTTTAGAGCCATAAAATAGAAATTCAGGACGATTCCTAGATTTTTGTGTACTATAATTCACGTCATCTGCATGAATTCGGGCGACCGGCCCCGAATCTTCTAAATTTTTACAGGCCCATAAAAATATATAATAAACAATAGTCATTGATTCGCCATGATCGTTCCTCATCTTTTGCCGTTATAGGGCCATGACACAAGAATTAAAGACGATTCCCGAATTTTCATGTGCTATAGTTCACGCCATCTGCATGAGCTCGGGCGACCAACCTCAAATCTCCTAAAATTTTGTGGGCCAATAAAAATGATAAGATGAACAATATTAATCTTTTCACCATGATTGTTCCTCATTTTTGGCGTTTTAAGGCCATATAATAGGAATTCAAGACGATTCTCAGATTTTCGTGTGCTATAGTCCAGCCATCTACATGAATTCGAGCGTATGGCCCCGAATCTCCTAAAATTTTGCGGGAAAACAACCTAATGAACAATATTTAACGCTTCGCCACGACTGTTCTTCATTTTTTGGCGTTTTAGAGCCATAAAACAGGAATTCAAGACGATTTCTAGATTTTCGTGTGATAATCCACGCCATTTGCATGAATTTGGGCGACCGGCTCCGAATCTCCTAAATTTTTGTGGGCCTGATGCGAGACTAAATTGCATAGTTTAACATGTGATATACCTTACATTTTATGGACATTACTGATAGAAATACACTTGTTATGTGCTTAATGGAGTTTATTTCATGTGTAGGTGAAGTGGAGATGGAAACGGAGCTAAAAGGATGCAAATACGTCGAAAAATACGCGAAAGGAGACACCCGGGCGATAGCCGGGCGACAGAGCCAAACAAACTAACCCTACCTGGCGTTAGGGCTGAAACGCCAGCCTTGGCCTGGCATTAGCCAGGCCTTTGGGTCCAAACGCCAGGGTCCCCAGTTTGGCGAAAAACCGAGTTTTGACG
>ML384515.1:80615-117793 GCA_005239525.1 Nicotiana knightiana | reverse complement strand
GACGTTTATGCTCTCATTTAGCTCGGCTTCCATTTCCAACTCACCTGCACATTAAATAAACTCCATTAGGCACACATGACGTGTATTTTTATCATTAAAACACCTAAAATGCAAGGTATATAATGCTAAAAATCATGAATTCTAGCCACGCATCACATTACAGTCAGGGGGTATATCAAAGAAGAAAGATGCAGGAACAATAATGGTCGCCCAAGGACCCAAAACTCCACTTGTATATCAAACCTCCCCACTTACATACCAAGCACCTCCACCCACATATCAACCATCACCTCCCAGATATTCCCAACCAGCCACTGCTTATCACACATATAATTCCCAACCCTCTCACTTTCAGTCACCTCCAACCCACCCAAACTACCCAAGACCTCGGCCTAACTTTGATCGCAGACCACCTAAACAATATACTGCCATTGCCGAACCCATTGACCATCTGTATGAAAGGCTGAAGGTTGCTGGTTACATCACCCCTATCCCTGCTGCGACCGTGGAGAATTCATCCTAATGGGTCAACCCAAATAAGACCTGTGCATATCATTCTGGCATGAAAGGGCACACTATTTACGAGTGCCGAATACTAAAGGATAAGATCCAGACCTTGATTGATAATAAGGTCATTCAAGCAAAGAAGCTACAACCAACATCCGCAACAACCCCTTCCCAGATCATAGGGGTGAAGGTATCAATGTGATAGAGACCGATGAGGAGTGGGATCCCGAGGGATTAATTGGACTTATCAAAGAGGGTGACAATCCTAAGAAACCCGCAGTCACGCTCAATCCTATTATAGTACAAATACAGCCGCCAATGGAGGTTGAGATAGCTGCATCAGTTCCATTTGAAGTTGAGATAGCACCCCCCGAAGCTACGCATGTTCCATTCGAGGTGGAAGTAACCACACCTTTCACAGTGACAATGTCAACCACGCCGCCTTTCAACACCAAGGCTATACCCTGGGATTATGTGGCGGAAGCTAGAAGATGAGGAAAGAACAAAATAGAATAATACGGCATTGCGCAAGGAATGACCAGAACGGGAAGAGTCTATACACCAGAGCATTTGGGAGAATCCAGTAAGCAGGCTGCCCATTATTGAAACAGGCTCGAAAGACCATTGGAGGAAAGTGCAAGCCAAAGAGTATTTAGTCACAGATCATTTGAACAAGACTCCTGCTCATATATCTATCACGTCACTACTACAGAATTCAGAAGTGCACATGAATGCTCTCTTAAGGGTGTTAAGTGAGCCATGTGTACCTAACAACATCACTGGCAGAGAAATGTCTATGGACAGTCACAAAATCACCTTCCACGAGGACGAGCTGCCACCCGAGGGTTTGAATCATAACAGGGCACTACATATTACCATGCAATGTGAGGACAATTTCATTGCTAGAGTTCTGATAGATGGGGGATCCAGTCTCAATATTTTCCCATTGACAACACCGAAGAAGTTGGGCAAAGGCCTGTATGAGATACGAGAAGGGACCATGAACGTGAAGGCATTTTACGGATCTCAGAGGGCTACCATTGGGGAAATCAATCTCTGTTTACAGATGGGGCTACATGGTTTTATGTCGAGTTTCAAGTGCTAGACATATCCGCATCCTATAATATATTGTTGGGACGGCTATGGATACACGTTGATGGGGTTGTGGCATCAACTTTGCATCAGGCAACGAAGTTCGAATGGAACCATCAAGAGGTGATTATCCATGAAGATGGGAGCAACCCCATTTACAACCGTCAGACTATCCCGGTGGTTGAGAATAGAAGAAGGCTCGGGGGAGAAACTTATCATCACATCGAACGGGTCAATGCAATCGAGAAAGATAAGTGGTGGAGTAGCAAGATAGAAAGTATACTAGCATGGAGAGGATATGAACCCGGAAAGGGTCTTGGCAAAAACGTCCAGGGTATCTCCAAGCCAATACAGTTGAAACATCATGGTACAACCTTTGGGCTAGGGTATCAGTACACCTGGAAAGAATACAATGACTGGTCACCATCGTGGCGTGGTCCGTACTATCCACTTGAGCAGCCTGTACCATACTTGAGTCAGACTTTCCAGCAGACCGACATCATATGGGGATCATAGGAGGAAGAAGCATTGGCTGCCTTGAGGAACTTGTTCCTAGAGGATGAGGACATAGACTGTTGTGTAGTTGTTAGGAGGATGAGAAGGATAAAGGACATACCATCCGAGCTGTGGAGAAAGGATCATTCCTCAATAATTGGACTGTCAGACCATCCAGGGCCCGACGAGTCACGGGGTAGCAAGGCTGAACAACATTGTTTATTTTGTTGCTTTCTAAGAAAATGATTTCCCTTTTTGCATTTGTTTTAAATAAAACCTCCAGTGTTCCAAAAGTTTAAATTATTGAAAATCGCTTTTTATGTTTCAATGGATCAATATTTATTATTACCATTTTCTCTCATATCTTTATCTATACAGCATTACTATTTCCTGTCTTGATGAACTGACAACTGTGACATGTAATGAGGCAACACAACAAAAGGATAGTGATTCAGAAGAAGAGGATGGCATACCCGAGGAAATCGTCACGGAAGTAGAGGATTTTGAGAACAAGCCCAAGTCCAACCTGGACAAAACTGAGATAATCAACTTAGGAGATTCTGAAACTGTCAAGGAGACTCGCATCAGCATTCACTTATCACCATCAGAAAAAGAAGAGTAGACACAGTTCCTGAAAGAATATGAGGACATCTTTGCATGGTCATACGATGATATGACCAGGTTTGTACATCTATTGTGGCTCACAAGTTGCCCAAAAACCCAATGTGTCCGCCAGTAAAGCAGAAACTCAGGAAATTCAAGCCTGATATGAGTCTGAAAATAAAAGAGGAGGTCACCAAGCAAATCAAGGCAAAGGTCCTCAGGGTGGTTGAATACCCAACTTGGTTAGCCAACATCGTGCCAGTTCCAAAGAAAGATGGGAAATTCAGAGTATGTGTTAATTATCGGGATCTAAACAAAGCAAGTCCCAAGGATGATTTCTCGCTACCAAACATACACATTCTAATCGACAACTACGCCAAGCGTGAACTCCAGTCCTTTGTAGATTGCTTCGTCGTTTGTCATCATATTTGGATGGACGAAGAAGACGCAGAGAAAACATCCTTCATTACACCATGGGGAGTGTACTATTACAAGATGATTCCATTCGGTCTAAAGAATGCTGGGGCCACCTATATGAGGGCTATGACTACCATTTTTCATGATATGATACATAAGGAGATCGAGGTGTATGTGGATGATGTCATCATCAAATCCAAGAAAGACACAGATCATATAGCAGATTTGATGAAGTTCTTCGATAGACTGCAGAAGTACAATATGAAATTAAACCCTGCAAAGTGTGCATTCGGGGTCCCTACCAGAAAGTTACTTGGGTTCATTTTCAACCGCCGAGGGATAGAATTGAATCCATCAAAAGTCAAAGCCATCCAGGAGCTACCACCGCCGAAGAGTAAGAAAGATGTAATGAGTTTTCTAGGACGGCTAAACTACATCAGTCGGTTCATAGCCTAGTCCACAGTCATATGTGAGCCAATTTTCAAGATGTTGAAGAAAGATGCTGCATTTAGTTGGATCGAGGATTTTCAAAGGGATTTCGAAAAGATCAAGGAGTACCTTGGGTATTTAATAATTTGTTAATTATTTTATAAATTAATTTTTATTCAATTACTTGGGTATTTAATAAATAGCTCCTTTGTTTTCAGACCTAACCCCTTTCAAACCAGCCCAAAACCCCTTTTAAAATTATCCCAAAACCCTTTGGCCCAAATACACACCTGTCCGACCCAATTGTCCATTTAATCGTGGCCGTTGATAATTTTGATCAACGGTCCACAAACCTCATTCCATAATTAAACCTAACTTACCCCTCCTCCCCAAACCCTCTCATTCTCTCCCTTTCACCCGCCGTCATCATCTCCCTCGTCTCTCAAACTCTCTTGACCTAACCCTAATTCTAAACACCGTCACCGGCGTAAACCTCCACCTTATGATGCTCCCATTTCTTCTCCGACCAGCCCCGACCCTCTACACTCCATGGCTCTTTGATTTCTTGGATCCTTGAGAAGATCTCAAGGAACCCAATGAGTTCTGGTTGAAACTTGCTTGTCTCATGCCATTTTCTGTTTGTTAGTAAGAATTTCTCCTTATTTTTGTTACGAATCTATGGGTTCTTGACCTATTCTCTCATTTCTAATGTTTTTCTGAAAACCCTAATTCATTGCTATCTATTCTTCTCAGATCTGAGATGATTTGGGTATTATTAAGTGTTCTCCCTCAAAAATCTTTTGTTTAATTGATTATTCCGACTTTTCCCTAATGTAGGGTTCATCCCAAATCGTTTTTCAAAGGTCCTTCTGACTTCTAAGTGTTTAATCATTTATTCTTTCATCTCCTTGACTGATTTTTGCAAGTGTTCAAACCCTAGTTGATTCTATATGATATACTGATTTTTCCAACCTTTGCTTCGATTTTGGGTCTTTCGGTGTTACCAATCGTATTAATTTACTATGTCTCTTGGACTTAAATATTTTCTTGTCAGATCCAGTATTTTTTGTGGGTTTTTCCCTGATTAATCTCTGTTAGGGTTCAAACCAATTTTTCGGGCTAACTTCTATATTTTTTGTGAGGTCTTACTTAGTCTAATCTCTATTTATGAAAGTTGAGTATTTCTTGCCGGAAATCAGTGTTCTTTTGAAAGTTTTGCTGATTGCTTTACTCTGTTAAAGATTCGTATGCATATATTTATTTGTTTCCTTGTTTATGACCTTAATTGGTCATCTCTGCCTTATTTAATTGCCCGTATAGTTTTGAATTCTTATTGATTCCTTATTTGGTATGATTTGGATTCTTGCCTTAATTAAACCCCTGTTATTACCGTTTGATCAATTACCTCTAATTAAGGGGGTCTATTCTAAACCCCTTTATGTGATTGGATTCTCTGACCCTATGATTTCCCTAATTGACTGATTTCTGATTCCTTTTACCTTATTTTTTTCTACTCCTAAATTGCTATATATACACTCTTGTCTTACCTCTCAAGGGACGAGAATTTAGTTCAGAATACACACATACACACACAAAAACTTTTTCTTCCTTCTCTGCTACTTGTGCTAACTGTTGATCTAGCCGGCTGAAAGCCAAGGCTAGACAGTGGAACTCTACTTGCTTTACATTCTGTACTTTTCTTCCTTAACTGGTACGTCCTTAGTTCAATTCTGAAACTCACTCTATGTGCTCCATGCATGTTAACATGTCTCCTTCTACACTAACTTAATGTCTTATGTATTCAATTGTCTTCCTGTTTACTGCTTTATTCAGCATGTTTAAATTATGTCCTCTCTTGTTCAAGTATGTAATCAGCATGCCTAGGTCTTACTTGTTTGTTTGATACTTGGCCAGCATGTTTATCTAGTCCCTGTTTACTCCCCTTAACTACTATGCTCATGACTCCTAATGTATTTGATTGATACTAATTTGTATGACTAATGCACCCCTGTCTTCAACATAACTATTTCCATCCTCCGTCTCTATGTCTTAATTGCCTATTACCATAATTGACTTGTTAAGTCTCTGAATCAGTAACTCCTAGTTGTTCTGTGCATTTGTTGTCCCATATGCTCCCCCCTTACACCATGTTCATGTGTTTCTAATGTGAGCTCTCTATGTTCCCAACCCCGTGACCCATGTTTGTAAAGATCTTTGTTAAATGGTTGTGAATATGGGAATTCTATGATTGTGTGGTTGCTTGTTGAATCTTTGTTCTCCTCAGAATTGATTTCAAAACTGTTTTCCACCCTTAGTATTTTATTAAAATTGTTTCTATTACTGAAAACCTTTTCACTCCTAAAAGTTTTATCTTTACACTGTTTTACTAAGCTCTTTCAAACTATGTCAAGCACTCTCACTTCTACTCTTAGATTATTAAGTTCTGCCCCTCCAGTGTGTGTACTACCTAGGAATCTATGAGATTCCTCCGAACTCTAGCACACTGGGGTTGGCCCTTCCACACTGCACATAACCAAATCTCTATTTAAGAAAGGGCCTTGGTGTGAGCACTGTCCGGGATCCCTGAGGTCCTTAGGGAACTTTGACACACCAGGACACTCTGTGGGCTATGAGACTCTAGGCATCTGTGATTGTTTTGAAGGTCTGGCATTCCCAGGTTTACCTTGGGCCTAATTCAGGCTCCCTATAGTATAGTTTATATTTACTTATGTAATTCATTCACTTCTGGTATGTAATAATCATCTTTGTAAATAGATATTGGGGGGAATTAGTAAAAAGGGGAAGGATTCTTATATGAGTTTTGTGGGGAAACCGGATAGAAATCTTGCTTTAGGGTTATGTTGTGTTATTTGCATTAGAAATCCTGCTTTAGGATAATTGTATCTACTGGTTTCCATATTAGAAAAATACGTTATAAGCTCATTACTTCATTATCGCGAAATTATGTTGCTACATAAGTCATAATCACCTAGAAATCATGTCGTTAAGCTACTGCTGCCATTCCGCCTAATAAAATGACCATCCTCTATATGCATTAGAAATTGTGCTTTAGGACCGTATTTGCATTCGCTTTAAATCATGTCTATGTCGCCTAAATAAATAGTTGTCTTGACTATAAATGTGTTTAAAAACAACCCCAACACATAGACACCATGTTCTAGTATAAATATGCATGAAATCAACTTTTGTAACATTCAACACCTATACCAGCATGCCTATAGGACTTAATAAAGCTCAATATGTTTTAACTAATTCCCAGAATTCTTATTGCATGTTTATAGGATATTACAGATCCACGCCTAGGCAAGCCTTAGGTAATTAAGGTCTTATAAAGTTGTAAAATTGTGCTTTGTTTATTTGTGAAACTGCCCAGGTTCAACAGGTTCTAAAATCAGTAGGCAAACTGATTAGGTGTATGTCACTTCGTTTTAAAACTATGCTGCATATCTCTGTTTGTTATGCTCACCTAGATATCATGTCTAAAATTCTCTAAAATCTGTGTTTGAGACGTGCTAATTATCTGCTTATGTGTGGAGGTAAACATGATCCCCCTTAATTGTTTTCATACTTGACAGTCCTATATGTCTTTGTTGTCGCTTAGATTTTCCCTTTTAAACACCTTAGGAGAGTCTAGAACTGCCTAAAATTAGAGGTCTTAAGCACCTCCGGGACCACAAGGAAGGGACGAGTAATGCATGCTTAGAGTCCGTCTAATTTAAATCACTTATATAACCGCTAACGGGGGGTAATTGGGTAGTAAAAGGATATGATGTCATGTGCGCTAATGCCACGCGTAACCCCTCTAGTTGAGGAAGGATTACTAGGTATTGTACAGATGTGATCCTATAGGTTGTTAACTAGGACTCCCCTATCTTATTTACATATGTGTGCTCAGACTACTTATCTTTTAAACTCTTTTTATCTTATTTACATATGTGTGCTTAGACTGCTTATCTGTTAAATGACTAATTTACTATGTAAGTTTGGCCGGGACCCACCGTTGTGGACCTCGAGGGGTGCCTAACACCTTCCTCTCAAGGTAATTTCAAGCCCTTACCCAATCTCTGGTAATGTAGATTGGTTTCATGAATTACTTGCATTACGTGCCCTAATGCACCATAAATCTGTTAGGTGGAGACTATTCAATTTCCATACCCCTTTCCCAAAAGGAAACGAGTTGTCCCAAATAAATGTCGAAACCCGATTCTGCGGGGAAGAAAAAAAAGGGGCGCGACAGGACTTTTTGTCATTTTTAGGTTAAGTTTGGTTTTTGTAAGAGCACCTCGCCGTTTTTCTTTACTGCTTTAAGTAATTTTGTACTAGATTTGTATCCAAACACTAGATTTTCATTCCATAATCAATTATTACGGATTATATCTTTATTTCTTCTTTAATTTCTACAATTTTCACGAGTAGCTAAATTTCTAGCTAGTGTTGTGACCCAACCCTAATGTGGGTATTTGATGTGTGTTTGAATTAGGGATTGTTTGCGATTGGGTTAATGATATTTAGTCTAGTTCTTACTAGAACTCATTGATTAGTGGTTACAAACACCGATCCATGCCTAATTGACTTAGTCTCTACTTGAGAAAGAGAGACTAAGTCTAGGAAAACTTGGCTAACAAGAAATTGGGGTGAACTCAAGAAATTGATAGCCCCAATTAAAGGGTTGAATCTAGAGATAGTAAGACCCGACTTGAGCTATTATCCCTTGTATTGTACAAATACCCATTTGGACTTGAGAAAGCCAAATTGGGCAACATCACTCAAACTACCGAGAGGTATAGAGTGAGTATCCGAGTGTGATTGCTCTCGGATCTTTATTCTTCCCATTTGGTATGTATATATTCTTATTTTATCTTTATTTTCTCTTTGTTATGTATATATTCTTCCCTTTCGTTGGATATATAAATTCATATTACTTCTGTCACGACCCAAATTCCCAACCTTAAGGATCGTGATGACGCCTAACATCACACTTACTAGGAAAGCCAATGTTAGAACTTAATTAGCCATTTTCCTTTGAATATTTACTTAAACACAATGAGACAATTTAAAATAAACTAAATCTAATAATTTCCAATGAATAACCTCACGAATAAAATAGTAAACTAATAATTAAATCGAGCCATGAACTAACTATATAGCTATAAGACTATCCTAAGTCTGGTGTCACAATTCACGAACCACTAAGAATACTACAAATAATGAGCTGAAAGAATTTTGTATCTGTTTTTGAATGTAATAAAACAGTGTCTATAAAATTAAGATAAGAATCCAGGAATCTGCGGACGCCAGCAGATCTACCTCGTGTCTCCGAATGATGATGTCAACTACAAAAATCTCCTAACTCTGGCCGGTACCTANAGGGAGTTTTCCAAATCTTTATTTTTGAAAAATCAATAAAACATAAATATTCTCCCTTATCGCTTCTTGTTGCAGCGCGCAACCCGCTCCCACCTGTCCACCCTTATTGCTCCTCCATATATATATATATATATATATATATATATATATATATATCATCCTTATTTCTCATGTTGCATTGTGCAATCCGATTCCACCTGTCCACCATTATCACTCCTTGTTGCAGCACTATTATTTTAATTATAATTAGTTTAATATCATTAATTTATGTTAAAGGAACTAATTTTACTGAAAAATTATTGTTTTCTTAAGTTTTCTGAAAAAAAAGTTAAAAATCGACCTCGGGCCCGCTTGGTCCAAACTCGAGGTTCGGACCAAATTCCATTTACCCATTCAACCCCGAGCCCGAAGTCCATTTTTACAAAATTCCCTAATTCTACCCAAACCCCCAATTTCTTCCATGAAAATTCTTGATTTTTGATTGAAAAGTGATGAAAAATATTGGGTAATTGAAAGAGAAAAGTTTAGAATTGTTTATCAACACTTTGGGGATGAATTTGTGTGAAGAAAATCACCTCTAGGTCTTTATAGTTCGAAAATATGAAGAAAATAGGTTTTGCCCGTTTTTGAAATTGGTTTTATATAGCAGGGCAGGCCTTCATCGCGATCGCGATGGGCCTGCTGCGTTCGCGGAGGGTCAGGCCCAAATGGCCTTCGCGTTTGCGTGAGAATGAACGTGTTCGTGTAGCTTTACAACCTGATGACCATCGCGATCGCGTCCCAATGGTCGCGTTCGCGTAGAAAAAATCGAGGCTCCCTTCCCAGGCACAATTACTCATCGCGTTCGCGTAAGTCAGCACGCGTTCGCGAAGGGTACCCAATCAATTCTTCGCGTTCGCGTCCCAAACTTCGCGTTCGCGTCCCAAACTTCGCGTTCGCGAAGAACAAAATGACCCCCCCCCCCTACATTACATTTTACTCTACGCGATCGCGAGAGAAGCTTCGCGATCGCGAGAGGAATGCACCAGTGCACCAGAACAGCTATTACACCAGATTTTTACAAGCTCAAAACATCCCGAAGCCTACCCGAAACTCACCCGAGCCCTCGGGGCTCTAAACCAAACATGCACGCAAGTCTAAAAACATAATACAGACTTGTTCGTGCGATCAAATCACAAAAATAACACCTAAAACGACGAATTTAACCGCAAAACTCATGATTTTCTCAAGAACACTTCGAATTCACTATTTTCTCAACTGGACGTCTGAATCATGCCAAATCAACTCCGATTCTTACCAAATTTCACATTTAAGAATTAAATATCATAACAAACATGTATCGAGCTCCGGAACCAAAATAGGGGCTTGATACCAACAGTTTCAAACATTAATTCATTTCTTTATTTCATTGAAAATCCAGCAAAACAATTTTCTTTAAAAATTGATTCCTAAGGCTAGGGACCTCGGAATTCAATTCCGAGCATACGCCCAAGTCCCATATTTTACTGCGGACCTCCCAGGATCGTCAGAATACAAATCCGGATCCGTTTACTTAAAATGTTGAACAAAGTCAACTAAAACTAAATTTTAAATTCCAAAAATTACTATTTCTCATATTTTCACATAAAAGCTTTTCGATTTCACACCCGAAATTCGCACGCAAATTGAGATAATTAAAATTAGTATTTTTAAAGATAATGATCCTGGAATGGAGTCTTAATTCGTAAAATGACCCTTTGGGTCATCACAACTTCGGTTTGTATATTCTTTATCTTGCTTTCTGTAGTTTGTTTCGTAGCTTTTTTAGTTTTTCTTTCTTAGTAGTATAACTTCTTATATACTTTAGTAGTTTCTTTTGAATTTGCTAGCTTCTTCTTAGGTTTTAGTGAGCAATAATCCTTTGGTTTTCTTAATGCCACGGTTCTTTCCAGCTAAATTTCTAGTTAGGGTCGTGACCCAACCCTAGTGAGGTATTTGGGGGGTGTTTGAATTAGGGTTTGTTTGCGATTGGGTTAGTGATATTTAGCCTAGTTCTTGCTAGAACTCAAGGATTAGTGGTTGCAAACTTGATCCATGCCTAATTGACTTAGTCTCTACTTGAGAAAGAGAGACTAATTGTAGAAAAACTTGCCTCACAAGAAATTGGGGTTAACTAAAGAAGTTGATAGCCCGAATTAAGGGGTTGAATCTAAATATAGTAAGACCCGACTTGAGCTATTATCACTTATATTGTGAAAATACCCATTTGGACTTGAGAAAGTCAAATTTAGGCAAAATCACTCAAACTACCGAGAGGTGTGAGTATCCGAGTGTGATTGCAAATTACGAACCCGACTAATCAAACTTGACCTAGCGTTTACAACTCATTAGGTAGCCACCTAGGCGGAAGTCACAACCCTAGATCCTTTTATCATTTAAAAAATAACTCAAAACCAAAAATATTGTCCTTAGTTGATAAGTAAAGATTTTGACCGCTTATTTGCTCTCTTTTACTTGTGTTTTAGCTCAAAAAGGCTTAAAGGTATCCTGAGAACTAATGAAATGAGCCTTCTTGCAGGAATATTGGGAAACGAGAAAAGAAGTGAAAATCAACTCAAAAAGGAGTCAAAAATTAGGCAAGTGCCAAAATAGGGCAAAAGTGCTTATAGTGCGGACCGCACAATTCTGTGTGCAGCTGCAAACAATGAAGGGACCCTGTCAGATTCAGCTTCAGAGTATGTGACCGCATAATTCTAGTGTGGCCGCGTAATAGAGGTTTAGAGACTTGGAACATTAGGGAAATTAAAGTTGTGCGGACCGCATAAGTATTATGCGGCCGCAGAAGTCAGAGTGCGGCCGCATTCACTATTATGCGGACCGCAGAGGAGTAGATTCCAAGATTACTTAAAGAAGTAAAGAAAAGCGGCTAGGTGCTCTTACAAAAACCAAACTTAACCTAAAAATGACAAAAAGTCCTATTTATACTAAGCTGAAAATATCTGACAAAAATGCCATGCGGAGTTTATGCGGCCACATATTTCTGAGTGCGGTCCGCACTCTGTGCTTGACTGGTCAACTGGGCCTTCTGCGGTCGCACAAATTTGGGATGCGGCCGCACTTCATCAAGTTATGCAGACCGCACATTTCTGAGTGCGGCCGCACACTTGGCTTGAACTGAGATCTGGACTTGACTCTGCGGACCACACATTTGTGAGTGCAGACGCACACTGGCTTCTGCGGCCGCACATTTGAAAAATAACTCAAAACCAAAAATATTGTCCTTAGTTTTATATTTGCATACAATAGAACAAAATAGAAGTAGAACAACAACCACTATTGTGGAAGTGTAAATTTGAGTCAAAACATACAATCAAACTAGATATACACCTAATCCCATATTCTAACACCCTGTGGATTCGATCTCGACCTTCGTTGGGTTTATTATTGCATCGACCGCCTCACTACTTATTTGCGGTGTGGGTTTGGCCGAGATCAACTTTTGACATAAAAAAAACTCATGTTGTTTCCCATCTCATTATATTCTGCTAAGACACTCAATTCCGGCACATGGGACTTGCAATTCCCAAAACCAAAAACCAAGATTGTATTTACAAGGATAGCTACAAAGCTAGCTTGCAAATCTACATACAACTTATCACAACTGAAACAAACGAAACAATAATTTAAGATTCAAATGGTTATACCTTTCGATGATTCCAACACACAAAGGGGAAAATAGAGAAAAAACATGACAATAACTTCTTTCAATATGTTGTTTCAAAAGCGCTGAAGATTTACTAAATCAACTACAAGAAAACATGAATCCCAAACATCACAAATTTATGAAGACCAAACATGAATATGGCATGATCAAGTCAAAATTCATTCATATAGACTGCAGATGAGTGTTACATACCTTAGAGCGTGAAAAATAGCAAATTGTGGATCAATGTAGATTTGGAGATATAAGAATGAAGCTCAGCTCAAACAATTCCACAAGGACAACAACAAACAAACAGGAACCACAACAAGAATGAACTTCCAAACCCAGAACAATGAAACCACAACAGAAACTGAAGTGAAATCGAGTAAATTCTTTTTTTTAGTCTCTTTTTGATGCCTTTTTTCCTAAAATTGAAAGGACAAACTAGCATGCTAGAGAAGATGCCAAATTATAATCAAGGTTAATGAGGGAGTATTTTTCTATCTAAGTGTGTATCCCTTTTGAGAGTGAATATCGAAAAATTAACGTGTATTTTTTTTTTGTGGTAAAATGAGAGGAGGAGTAATTTTATAGAATGTGAACATGTGCTATGTGTGAGGGAGAGGGAGTCTGGGAATATTTTTCCAGCTTCCCTAAAAATCAGGGAATTGACATCTTTTGCAACTGATTTTGTACAGTTGTCTCTTTCTTATCCAATTTTCAGCATCTTTTAAAACTAAAAATGGACAGCCGTCCAATACTAGAAGTTTTTTCTATGCTTATCTGAAATTACCTTATTCTTTACCTTCCCATTGGCCCCCTTAAGTTCTATTTATTACCCTTTCAACCCCCCTAATTTCTAACTTTCATTCAAGCATAAAAAAATCAGACAATTAAGACAAAATCAGGGAACAAACAAAATAGAAGCAATCTACTAATTAAACCTAATTGAATTACTGAATTAATTAAAATGCAAGAAAAAATTAGTTTGACCAAATTTAGGTATCAATCCGGTCAGAACAGAAAACCAAGCGAAAATGATAAAAAAAATATTAATCCTAAATCATGCAATTTACTATTAACTAAATCATACACACACACAGAATCAAATGACAATAAATCCTAATATGCTAAGAAGTAAGAAGAACAGATTGAACTCATGCAGCAAGAGAAAAAGAAAAATAGAAAATTACCTAAACATAGCAAGAAAGATCTCTTCGACAAATTTGATCGACTCGGCGAATCCGAATTTCTTCGAAATGGACCAAAAATGACACTAGTCAATCGTTCTCGCTGAGAACAATCAACTAGCGTAAGTTTCGGTCAAATCGAGTCTTGAAACTTCAACAAAATCAAAAGAGGAAAGTACAAGGGTTTCTGTTCTTTTTTCTTTTTAGATCCGAAATTTGAGGAGTTTGGTGGGGGGTTTTTGGGAAAGTTAATAAAGGATTTGGACTAAGGGGAGGATAGAGGTTGTAGGGTGTCAATTTGGATGGGTTTGGAGAGGTGGTCGTCGGCCGGTGGGGTTGGGGATTTTTAGGGCGGCTAGGTTTAGAGGTGAGGGAGATGAAGGAGAAGTGAAATTGGTTTTAGGGTTTGGGAGGGGGGAGGGGGGAGGGGGGTCTGTTTTGACAGATTAAGGGAAAGGGTGGGGAGTTTGATACCGTTAAATGATGATGCATTCGACGGATGAGATTGATTAGGGGTAAAACGGTGTCGTTTTGGGTTGGGGAGACTGGACTGGTTTTAGGCTATGGAAACTGGGCTGGTCGATTTGGTGAAAGGGGAATTTGGGCCATTGGGTCACCTGCTTGGCCCAAAATTGGACTAGCAAGACCTCTTTCTTTCCCCCATTTTTTTTTTCTGTTTTTCCTTTGATTTTAAATTCTACAAATTAAATTTTTTTTTAAAAATTCCTAATTAGATTCTAACTTAATTCTAATTTGCAAAATTATCCTACTCACTATTTTTAATATACTAATGAAAGAAACTTAATAATTTAGAATTTGAAGCTAAAAATATAGAAACCCATGGTATTTTTGTGATTTTTTAAAATAATGCAACTAATTCACATAATTAAATTTTAAAATACAAATAAAAACCTAAAATGATATTTTGACATTTTTGTGGTATTTTCTTATAATTTTAATATATTAAATATGCAACTAAATGCAAACAACAATTAACAAAAAATTCCTAAAAATTCTATAAACATTAAAATAATTAGGAAAAATCTATTTTTGTGAATTTTGTAGGAGTATTTTAATCAGGCAAAAATCACGTGCTCACAATGGAATAAGTTCTCTATGTCATGATTGATTGTCATATTTTTTGTTTTTCAAGAAATATAGAAGAATTAATCTAAATAGCCATCCACTCAAATGCTTAAATTAATAACTGGTATATATATAATCAATCTATAATTTATGTATCATTAGGAAAAGTAAATAATCCTTCCGGCGGACTATTTGTGTAAAGATCCCAATAATTAACCTAAATAGAGGCCTCAATCGCTTAAGTCAAAACTAGCCGGAAGATATATATACTATATGTATAATATGTGTATAACCGTTTATAATCTGTATTATTTTTTGTATAACAACTAGAAAAAGTAAACAATAAATGAAGAAAATTTCTTTTTCGCCGTTCCCCTTTCGTTTACTCCATGTAATATAGAAAAATAAACAAATCAACATATCTAACAAAATCGTGTTGCATGGTTTCACTCGGGACGGATCTAGTAAAGATGTTACAGTTCACCCGATCTAAATAACTTTGACTTCTAGACTTTGTATGTGTGTTTAAAAATAATAAATAAGTTTAAATAATAGATTTCAGAGGAAATCTTTCTATCTAACCCTAATTAGTCGTGGATTCATGGTCAAATGAGTTTTCCCTTCTCTATGTAGTAGTGGGAAAACTAAGATTTGCTTGTCTTGCTTGAACAATTAAGAAGGGAATCGAGGGAGAGGAGTGACTCCTTATGCTGACACCCCTTGGCTCTAGTTATTGGTGGCAAACGGTGTTTGGGATGTAATAGAATTTCGAATTCGAACTCATAAAGTTAAAATTTTGTCTTCGTTTTAATTGCACATAGCTCAAAGTTGCATTAAAATCCAAATACTATCACTTGCTAGTTATATCCAGAAAACTCGCATAAATATCAAAAGAGAAAAAGTGTTGAAACCGAAAGGTAATAAGTACACCTAGTTCGCAGCTATCCAAAGTGCTTCTAAATAAAACTTTTTACCAAGAAATTCAAATTTATCCTAAATCCCTCGCCTTCCAATTGCCCTCCCAGAAAAGATAAATAAAACAAAAGGCAACTTGGGAATATGTAGCGTTTGAATAAGTGAGTACTATGCTAGCTAGAAAGAAAAAAAGAGACAGTTCAGAGTATAAAATATTCCACATTCACGTAAGATTTGGGGGAAGGCCCCCACACAAGATGTGTGATGTGGACAGCATAATCTAGCTAATGCAAACATTAATAGCCAGGAGTGAATGCACGTTACCCATCCGACACCGCTTGGTCAAAAAATTTTACAATAGACATATATGCAAAAAAAAAAAAAAAAAAAAAAAAAAAAAAAAAAAAAAGACATAACGATAATATAAAATATAAATAACTTTTATGGTGTAAAGTAGTGTCGGGCGTAGTGGTGAGGCTGCATTTTTGTTGCTTGATGTCTGGTGATCAACCTTAGCAGAAGACATTTTTTGTTTTCAAAATATTTAGCATGGTCCTTTTGAAAAACTAGAGTTTATAAAGAGTTGAACCCTCAATTTCATCATAAAACTTAATCAATTAATTAAACCCGACTTCCATGTTCTATAAGTGATTTAAAAATAATATTTGGATGCATAAAGGAAGTTATATAAGCATATATAATGTAATTTGGAATCATAATTTTAAAAAGATTATTCTATTTTTGCGATTATGCCTATTTTAACACAAGCTTCTTTGCTATTGTCATTCTAAACTTCTCATCTCTTTTGCTATTAGTCCCACATTTTATTCATTTACTTAAATATCGACATTGTTTACTAAAAGCTTTGCGTACGCCCATAACTGTTTTAACGTCTCTAATCTGTATCATATAGGTCACACGAAGACAATTTTATCGTTGCTCCAAAATTCTCATTCAAAGTACTATGCTAGCAACTACCTAGGAAAGTGCATATCCTTATCAGAAAAAAAAATCATAATGTAAACAGAAAAAAATGAATGAATGTCAAATACCCAAAGGAATAATAGAGAAAAAGTGTCCATTGTTTATGGGATTCTACAGTTGAGTTGGATTCAACTTCCCCAACTTTGGGAGCCAACCAGGCAAAATCCATTTTAATTCTGTATTGAAGAATCTTGCTTTAAGTGGAAATAAATTTATTTAGTAATACAAACACTATAAAGTTTGAAACTAGTAGGAATGTTTGAGAAAATATGACTCAACTAGGAAATTATGGCCTCCTGTTTGTGATCTCCTAGTCCCCACTCTATATGCTAGAATTACTCCACTAAGCAAAACACATTTTGAAGTTGTTGCTCCCACTTTAATTTGTGTTTTACAACGTTTTATAGTGCTACTTCCTCACTTAGATAGACCTATATAAATTAAAAAGCATCACAAAACTAATTAGTTAATTATGATGAATCTTCATACTCAGAGTCGGACACATACTATAGGTTGAAGGGTTATGGGCACTCGAGAACTTCAGTAAAAACTTTATAATACTTGCCAATATTTTTAAAAAATAGCAAATATTAGCATAGGCTTCCATACCAATCTTTATGAGCAGTGATAAATTTATATTAAATGTCAGTGCCTCCGTGACCAATGAATTAGGAGTGATTATTATAGACATTGAAATTTTAACAGATCAAGATAAATCCTAAATTCAAGACGACTCCTCAAATATTAGGAGTGTATTAGGGTTACTTGGTGACTAATCCACACAAACCCTAATTCATGCCTATAAATAAGGCTACACATGTCCTTCAAAGACGATCTCAACAATTCCATAAATTCTCGGAATATGCACAAAGAAATCAAATAAGAGATCTCTGAAATTCCATAAAACTCTTGGAATATTCATTAACTAAAAACATGTCAATTATGTCTTGCTCAAAGTCATACGTTCGAGAAATACGCTGCTAAGGTCCTCGAATCATGGAGATAATCAGAAGAAAAAAATCAAGGGATAAACAGAGTTGTAACCCACAATGTTTATCAATAAAATCATTTTTCTTTATAGTTGTTGTGGTTGCAGTTTTATTTCTGCACAAATTTATTGCAAACAATTATCACATAAAAAATTAGAGTTAAAAATAACACACTTTTTGAAATCACATTTAAAGGACCTTTGACTCGTGGGTGCATGAACCTACTTGACAACCAACAAGGGTCGTGGTCGAGAAAATGCTCCCTCATTTTTAATCAGAGATTTTAAGTTTTCGAGCTATGATTATAAAGTTATTTTTATTCGGGAAAGCTTTATTCTCAACATGGAACTTTATGGTGCAAAATCGAATTTAATCTTGCTTAATACAGATATCGAATATCGGATGAAAAAAAAAAAGAGGAGCCAACTTGACTATATATGAGCACATGGAGAATTATTGTACAAGTATGGTGGACGTACTATTTGTGGAGGCAAAAAATTAACGAAACATATTGCTAAACCCTATATATTGGACTTGTACCAGAAATGTCTCTCTCAATGGAAGTTAGTGGGGGGTTTCTAGTATTAGTAAACTCAACACTAACGTCTAATACTTGAACAACTTGATCAAAACTTTTACTTGTACAAAACCTCTTTTCTATATCCTATGTATTATTGCTCAATTATATGCACTCCCTCAACTTGACATTGCGGCCGTTGGCTCCGTTAAGAACAGGCAATATGATCTGAATTATTGAACGCAGTTACTAATAATGGAAACTTTCTTTGAAATGATATTTCTTTTTCTTTTCTTTTTTTAGTTTTTCGTTAAATCATCCGGTATTCAATGCGCAACTAATCTAGCTTTGTATCGGGTAGATCCACTAAGAAGGTAAAATTCTCCTTGTGTACCAGAAAGTTATTCATTCTTCAAGTTTAAACCCAAAATTTCTAGTTTAAAATAAAGGAATCTCAATAATACCACCACGTGTTTGCTAATTTTTTGGAATGATCATTATTACATGCACAAAATTAGAGGTGTACATGGACCCGGTTGGTTTGGTTTTTATCAAAACTAAATCAAATCAACTATATAGGTTTGGATTGGTTCGGATTTTCGGGGTTTTTTTTACATGAATATTATTTCAATCTTACTTTGTTAAAGTTATATAGCTTTGATAAGTGAATATATTTTTAGTAAATTATTGAAAATTGACAAAAGTATAATCTATAAAATATTCTAATGGCAGAATTTTTTTAGTAACACATGATAGTTATTTTCTTAGTCGTCTAACAATAAATTTCTTTAATGTACGCTTTTAAAGTTAACACATGAGAGGATCTCAAATATTTCAATATTTTTTTAAAAAAAAATCCAATATAAAGTCTTAAAAATACCTATAAAAATTATATATTTATTTGTCGGTTTGGTTTAGATTTTTTTACTCAATACCAAACCAAGTCAAACCAAATCTAATCAGATTTTTTTAATCGATTTATTTGATTTTTTGATTTGGTGCGATTTTCCGAGTCGATTTGAACACCTATGGCACAAAATTATTGTTTTGTTAGTATTGGTCCAAATTGGACAATGGGCATGCATATATAGTCAAATAACTCAACTAGATACGGTAGCTTGCACATGTAAAATTAGTAAAAGGAAAGTTGACAATATAATAATGTATACAAAAAAAAAATGTATTGGAACAAGAGAAAAAGGAGATAAAGTTAGATTAATATTCAACTGGACACTTTTTGCATTACCAGTGGTTATTTCATATGAGGTGGTAAAGTTCCATTTCGAATACTCTCTGTTTCCCCTGAAACTTTTAGAGATCCATTTCATAGAATCTAGGAACCACTACAATAATATATATATGTAAAATCATGGGTAGAGGTGACAAAATCAAACTCATAGTAATAAATAATTCGTTCAAACAGTTAGGTTATGACTCGTTCATTTGTTAGACACTTTACCAATAAACCAGTATATATGAACCCGAGTTGACCTATCCAACTATATTGGGTTAGAATAGTGTAACTCGGTGGATCAAAATGTAATCCGACTCGGAACATACAAAATCAAATTTAAGGAGATGGAGAATTAGGTAAATTTCAAAGAATTTTAATTTTAAAAAAAGATTGGAAGTTGGGATCCGTTCATTAATTTGACCCGTTTTAACTAGCTCAAGTTTGGTCAACTCATCCATTTGCCACTTTAATTCATGAATTCTTTCTTTTTAATATTTTCCAAAAGCTCCTTGGCTCTTAAGACTATAGCCCCGGCCCAAAGGCGTATATAATATATCTAATTACGGTTTCAGTTGAACCCACAAGTTTCGACACAAAATAAAAATTTATTTATAAAAATTTATTAAAATTACAAAAATAGAAAATATAAATAAACTCATTAACTCTAAAATCATAATCGATTCAATATTAAAAATCTTAAAAGATGAACTCATAAAGTTTAAATTCTGGATCTGCCGCTGTCTGCCTCTATATATACCTCAAAGGAAGGAAGCATCATCTACAAGTATCCTACCCACCAAACCAAAAAATATTGAGAGAGATAGAGAGAGAGAATTAGCAATTTCTTTAGGGAATAAATGGCTGAAGCAAAAGTGGTGTGTGCTTGTGTTCTCTTCCTAACATTAATAATCATCTCTTATGAGAATTTATTGAGTGAGGGAAGAATCTTGAAAACAGAGAAGAAGACTAGCTTCACAATAAGCAATGGAGAAAATAGCCAAAGAAAAATGGAGAATTTCAACTTTGTTCATGCTCATAACAATATGCATGGCAATATTAATGTTTCAGAAGATGATCATAAACCAAGATCAATTGCTGCTATTGATCATATGTTAACAGAAGGAGGTCCAGGCCACAGCCCTGGTGTTGGTCATGCAGATGGACCTTCATAAAAGAATAATCTGGAATTTTAACGTCGTCGCTGCTCAAACTGCATGTAATCTTAAATTAGTTGCTATAAGGTTAGGGTGCTTAATCAATAACTTTGTATATTATTACTACTTACTTGCCGTGGAAAATTTAATTTAGAATGTAGTGGAAAACAGCCTCCGGAAGAAATGTAGGGTAAGGCTGCGTGCATACAATAGATTTTTATGGTTCGATTCTTTTCTGGACTCCGCTTAATAGGATCTTAGTGCACTAAACTACCTTTTTAGTGTGTGGGTAAATAAAGGTGGTGCTCAAGCACTGAGTAACGTTAATGTATAGTAGGCCCGCCATTGATAATCCATTTACCTAATTGTGTAAAAATCTTTATACATTTAATGTGTATAAGTTTAATTAATCCATTTACATGTAGCTATGTATGTAATTGTGCTTGAATTTATTGGCTTGGAAGTTGGATATAGTAGTATTATACTCCTTTTCTATAGCATGGTATATAAGTTATCAGAATATCTCTATTGTTATTTAAATCTATCACTATATATGTGAACTGTCTTTAAATCGTTTTAATCTTACTTTATTGGTCTGTAAAGTGTAAATTGTTAGTATGTAAGGTTTTCATTTAATTGTTTAGGCTTCAAACTGACTCTTATTAATTGTTAATTGAGATAAATAGGATAAAATATATATATATATATATATATATATATATATATATATATATATATATATATTCATGTTTAAAACGAAAAGAAAGGACATCTATCTATATTTTCATCAATCAAACACCATATAAGCTAGTAATTGATAATTTCCTTTCGGGGATTAGAAAATCACCATTGGTTGGCCATTTCTAATTGTAATTATAAAAACAGAAAAGTGAAACATATTTTTTAATTTACTATATAACTCTTGAGATTAAATTATTTTGCGTGGTTCACGCACCAAGTGAAAGCAAGCATTTTTCAACGTGAAAAAAAAAATTCTATTTGTAGTGTTAGTCATTAAAGAGAGCTATTACATGTGAATTTGCATTATATCATTAATAATACCTTTTTAGGAAAGTAAGAGTATTCTGAGAATATACTATAAAATTTAGTTGACTAAAATCATTCAAAATCTTTTGATTTATCTCCTTAGATTTTTTCAAGAAATCAATAACAATTAATGCTTACAGACGACATGGACTGAAATTCAGTGATCAACCAAAGGACCCCATTTATTACAACGTGCTCGTCTTTGTTGGCTCCTTTAAAATTAAAAACTCGCAATTTCATATGTATTATATGGTGATTAGCGAGCTCAAAGTGCAGCTATATTTTATGCATTAATTAATGCAATACTTTGGACAGCTCGGTGCAAGAAACATCTATATTTACGCAAGGTCCGGTGAAGAGCCGCACCTTAAGTGGTGTGATGTAGACAAGTTATTAGTGATTGATTTCACAACTCGAATTCGGACCTATAAGTTACACAAAGACAACTTTAATGTTGCTTCAAGACTCTCTTTCAATTTTTATGCTAGATAAATTGATGCATAATTCATTTTTATTATTATAAACACTATATAAATAATCCTTTCATTAATGTCTTTAAAACTAATATGTAAATCAAACAATTCTAAAAGGAATGTGTTATTTATATGAATTAAATTAAAAAATGAAATAGTAGTAGTAGTGTCTCACTACTTACCAAAGACTGCCAAATCCAAAAATATTCCAACAAGTACTATAAATAGCAATCATAATTTTCTGTCATATCTATCACTGTAAAATCTATCAGAGGTAAAATCAGTAACTGTAAAATCCTAAAGAGGTAAAAAAGACAAAAAAGATGATAACCCAAAACTGGTGGCCGACCAAATTTATACGAACTCGGTAAAGATTTAGTAAGCAACTACTATTCAGTTCGTATATATCCAAAACATTCTGAAACCAACGGTAGATATTGAATGACCACCGTTTAATCCAGCGGTTGATAATTCATACAGGGCTTCACTGAACCCGTCATCCTCCCCCATAAATCTTCTCTTTCTTTTGGCCTCCATCCTCTTTTTTCTCTCTCAGATTCACCTATACTTACACACTCTATATCTCTATATTTTTATAGAATTATTATTATTGTTATTATATAAATAAAAAGTGTGTATTTTTACGTGTGTTTTGTTTACTCTAGGGTTTGTTTGAGGTAAAGATGCAGAAGAATAACGGTACTGAATCTCAAGAAAATAAACAACAACCGCCGCCGTCACAGCCTACGGCTTCACAGCCACAACAGCAGGGGGTGAGTGGGGGAACGGTTGTACCTGTGGCGGCGGCGCAACAGCAGCCTTGGGTGGCGATGCAGTACCCGGCGGCGGCGATGGTAATGCAGCATCCAATGATGCCGGCCCCACACTATCCGCCACACTACATGCCGTATCATCCACACCACCACCACCATCTCCTCCACCACAACCCGCCGCCTCCTCACTCGCCGTCGCCACACCAGCAGCAAGGTGGAGGAGGATCTAATAATAATAATAACAATGAGAACCGAACGATCTGGGTCGGTGACCTTATTAATTGGATGGACGAGGATTATCTACGTAACTGCTTTGCTTCCACTAACGAGGTTGTTCTTTTTTATTTTTTCTCATTTCATAAAGATGCTTATTTATATGATACTCTGTTTTCTTCAACACGTAATTCATGTTTTTTGTTAATGTATCTTGGATATTATGTTTTGCGTTGATTAATTACAGTTGCCAAATGTGAATCTAGACTTATGTAATTAATGAATAGATTGAATATTTAGCTAGCTAGCCGCCGTCACTCAGTTTTAATGTAAAGTTTATGCCTTTTGCTAATTAATCGAACATGTTTTAATTAGTGGCAGGCCTCAAATGGACGTGTTGATATTTGGAGCAGATAGTTGCATGCTTAGTCCATGCTTTAGTGGCTATTTTATCTTGCTTCCTTATTAATTAGGGCAAAAATTGCAGATTTATCAAAATTTATATAGTCTTGCTTGCATGTTATCTAGATAAAATATTTCAAGGCTAAATTACAGATTGCAATATTGCAACTTGGGGTAATTAAGGTAATCATATTATTTTTACTAGTAATTCTAATTTTAACATGTCATTACCAATTAAGGAGTCAATGATGATTTGAGTCAAGAACTCAAGTTGGCAGCTTCTCTATGGGTGCATGAGGTTAGCTTTGAGATGATTATAAAAAGCTTATGTTCAAGGTTGAAACTTTTGCTACTGAATCCAAATTTTAAGACCCAGAAAGCTGTCTGCGTTCTAAATTTCCTCATGTTGAAAATTGAAACATGTTTTCGAAGTTACTACAGGTTATAAGCTTAATGTTTTGGTCCGGTATGGATTCATCGTGTAAATTTCCATATAGCCTCTCTGATCTGGTTAACATTAACGTTGTTTGAGAGGGCTAGACAATAATGCAGATAGCCAGAAAGTACAAGTTTAACATTGTAATGTCTAAGGTTTCAAGATAAGGTAGTTGGAAATTTCATGTTATAAAATTCTAAGTTCATTTTTTGAAGTTCTGATTTTAGGTGTGTCAAAGCTTCTCTGAACTCTATAATTGTGTAATCTGGAATTTTCTTTAAAAAACCTGGAGTTATGAGAAGATTATAATATCTTCCTTGACCAATTGGGTTGTTTTCAGAAACTCAGTTTGCTGGAGTATAATAATCTTAACTATGTAGTACGTATTAAATTTTCAAGTTCAGCTGTTAATGTCTCTTCAATAAGCAAGTTTGGCGAGGAGATAAGTAAAAGCATAAGAAAGTTTTTCTTGGAATGTCTATTTTTTCATTATTGTTGCCTTTTTCGATGTTTATCAAAATTTGGATAACAGCCATTAAAATTGCTAATATCTTGTAACTATGATGCTATTGAGAACCTTCTGAGAAAGCACCTCTACCTGTCATTCTTTTGGCTCATAAGGCAACTCTTTACTGAGAACACAGTACACAAGAAAGGTTTTTGTCCTTGTAATGAGCAGGACGAATCATGCATCCAAGTTAGTGAACATTGACTCACTCTAGTGTTCAAATTGAATAACAAGAAAATATACTTAAGTAATAACAGCATTTAGATTCCTGGTAGCAGTTTAAGATATATTTATACCTGAAACAGCATGAGCAACTCTTGCATGAAGATGAAAACCATTTTTAATTTTATAACGTATTTGGAGATCAAGTATTGAGGCATGGTTCTAGCCAAACTTGACTTTGCCGTATGGGAAAAAAAAGGAACAAACTGAAAGTCTTTGACTGCATGATTTTCTTGTCAACTGATATGGCTCTTGTTTGTGCAGGTTGCCTCTATCAAGGTAATTCGCAATAAACAGACTGGTTTCTCCGAAGGATATGGTTTTGTGGAATTCTTCACACATGCAGCTGCTGAGAAAGTTCTGCAGACATATTCTTGCATGACAATGCCTAATGTGGATCAACCTTTCCGTCTGAATTGGGCTACATTCAGCATGGGTGACAAGCGAGCAAACAACGGTTCTGATCTTTCCATCTTCGTAGGAGATTTAGCTGCAGATGTTACTGATACCTTACTGCATGAAACTTTTGCGAATAAATATCCTTCTGTTAAAGCTGCTAAAGTTGTCTTTGATGCCAACACTGGTCGTTCAAAAGGATATGGTTTTGTAAGGTTTGGAGATGATAATGAGAGGTCTCAAGCTATGACTGAAATGAATGGTGTGTATTGTTCAAGCAGGCCCATGCGAATTGGTGCAGCCACACCACGGAAATCATCAGGATACCAACAACAATATTCTTCTCAAGGTAATGAGCGACGTAATTTTAGATATCTTGGTTAGCATAAGTTGTTCATATTCTCTCAAGCTTTTTTTATTTCTGAACAATAAACAGCCACACCCCTGTGGAAGGAAAGAAAAATGAGTTGACTTGTTACATCTTACAGCTTTTTTACCCGTTAAAAGCCATTAAAAAGGCGATATGGAACTTTATTCTTACAGATTTTCCTCTCACGAAAGATGTGAAGTCAAAAGTTCGTTCGTTCTTTTAATTTTCTAACTTAGTACAGTAACTTCAAAAGAGAGTCGCTGAATTTGGTTCCTTTAATCAACCTCCTGCCTTGTTTTTGATATTAGTATATTCTTTTAGAGTGATGACTTGGACTTAAAAGTGCCTAGAAATTTTGTTCCTCAAAGTCAACTTGGAAGCATGCATGTTTTTCTACTTACTTGGTTTAGCTAACGGAATTTAATTCTTGAAGAAGAGGAGATAAAAGAGATGAACTCCTTTTTCACTCCAAATAGCAAGAAGTGTATGCTACCTTCTTGAGGTTGTGTTTGTAACTGTCATCTTTTGTTGTGACGGTCATCTTTAGGTGATATTTCATGATAAATGTGATTGTTTTAGTTGGTGGTGGTATGTATCAGTTGTTATTTGGCACGTGAAAGTGAAAGCATGAATGGGATTTGTTGTAACTTGATAAGTCGTTGGTATTGTCTAAAGCAGGAAAGTAAATTTTGTGCTCCCTTATTAAACATTAGGTTGTGTTTCCAATTTCACTTCATCTGCAGTTTCCATAAGTTGCAGGTAGTTGGTTGTTTTTCTTTTGCAGTTTTGTCATAATTATAGTGTAAACTTCAGATTATGGTTCGTTACTTTCAAACAATGACTGTGGATGTTGTGGTAGTCAATTGATGGTTCTATAGTATTTAATACTTGCGTCTAACTGCATTTGGTAGGTGGATACTCCAATGGTGGACCAGCTCAAGGATCACAACCTGATGCGGATTCTACAAATACAACAGTTTGTTAACTAGTCCATTCTTTCTCTTTCTTCTTTTTTTAATTTTCTAGTCCCTTTGGCTAATCAATATCATCATAGATTTTTGTTGGAGGTCTAGACCCCAATGTCAGTGATGAAGATCTTAGACAGCCTTTCGCGCAGTACGGTGAAATAGTTTCTGTAAAAATACCAGTTGGGAAAGGGTGTGGGTTTGTGCAATTCGCAAACAGGTAGCTTGTTGGTTGTGATTTTCAAGTTGTTAGGTATCTTATTAGAAAATTTCAGTAAAAAATCTATATAATTTGTTGCGCCAGGAATGATGCAGAGGAAGCCTTACAGAAGCTGAACGGAACTGCTATTGGCAAGCAAACGGTGCGCCTTTCTTGGGGACGAAACCCCGCAAATAAACAGGTATTCTTTCTTTCATCACCTCTTTATCTCTTCTCTAATGCGTCTTTGAAGTTTTTGTCTTTGGAGAAAGAAGAATCTCCAAGACGGCCGAGCAAATGCTTACGACAAGTCATGAATAGAGTGGCTAGCACCTGTCATGTCTCATAGTTATTCTATTATCCAGCATTTGCTTGTCTTGAACTCCTAGTTATGCTTGTCGGTAGACGTGGGGAATATTTATTATGCAGTAAGGTTATCAAAATTTTAATTACTGTTCCCTCCCTTTCTTCCGAGGTATGTAACCTCTGATAAATCATCTTGCACCAAATAAGCTGCTATGCACTGGATTCTTTTTGTTGCACCAGCTCTTTATCTCCGCTCTGTTGCTTCTTTGAAGTTTATGTCTGGAGAAAAAAAGTATCTCCAAGACAGATGAACTAATGCTTAGAACATGTTATTATCAGTGGCTAGCATCTGTATCTCTCGTAGTTATTCTAGTGTCCAACATTCGCTTGAGTTACGGAAACTTTAAGCTGTGCTTGTTGGTAGAAGTGGACTATCTATTATCATATTGCATACGCTATTGAGAAAGCACTAGGGTGTTGAAATAATAACATGTTGTTGATCATATGCAGTAGGTTGTTGCTCCTCCTCCCCCTTCTTGTGAGGGTGGCGGGAGGCTATGGATATGTAATCTCTGACAAATTGCACCTATTAAGATGTTATGCACCAAATTCTTTAACATGTCTTTGATTGTATTACTCAAATCTCCACCTATGGAATGTTGCAGTCAAGAGGTGATTTTGGAAACCAGTGGACTGGACCATACTATGGGGGACATTTTTATGATGGTTATGGGTATGCATTCCCACCACCGCATGACCCAGGGATGTACGCTGCAGCTGCTGCCGCCTATGGGGGTTATCCGATGTACGGGACTCACCAGCAACAAGTAAGCTGAAAGTGTGCACCTGAATTCCTCTGCTTGAATGGTGAATGTGCTCAATCTCTTTGTTTCAAGCAAGGAATGTAGAATTTGATGATTCCCTCCAAATGAGGAGTGGAACTGAATTTTGACTTGGATGTGTTAGTCTCCTAGGGATTCTATTAAACATTTATTTAGAAGTTTGGACTTAGACATGAAACTTCTTGAATGGAATAAATGGTCTTACAGTGGTACATGTTCTGTACTTGAAAAAGCAAAATGGTGCTTGCATCGTACAGGAAACAATTTTCCACTTGATGGTGGAGAATTCAGGATTTAGGTGATTTATCAGTGGAGAATTCAGAATTTAGACGATGACTGGTGGCAAATTGAGGATAACATTTTGTGTTCAGAGTTGATAGTAGTACTACTACAACAACAACAACATGGGTAGTGTGTACGCAAACTTTACCTTTACCTTATGAGGTCGAGGATTAAGCACAACAGTAATGAAAATATAGCCAAGAAGACGGTACCAAAGAGTCATATAAAAGCATAATAAAATAAGATAGTAAGGTGATCAACAATGAAAGAAGAAAACAGTTTGTCATAAAAATCTACTACTAACAGAAAACGAGACTGCATGCCAATACTACTGTTCTGAACACTCTAGACAACCTACTCTACTACCTTAATCTTCGACCTCCGTACTTTCCCATCAAGGTCATGTCCTCGGGCGCGTCATGTCTTGCCTAATCGCCTCTTCCCACCTCTTCTTTGGCCTATATCTACCTCTCTATAGGCCCTCCAATGTCAATCTCTCACACCTCCTCATCGGGCCGTCTGTGCTCCTCCTCCTCACATGACCAAACCATCTAAGCCGCGCTTTCCGCATCTTGTCCTCAATAGGGACCATATCTACCTTGTCGCAAATAACTTTATTTCTGATCCTATCTAACCTGGTGTGCACGTACATTTATCTCAAAACCTCATCTCTGTTACCTTAATTTTCAGGAAATGAGCGATCTTGACTGGTCAATACTCAGTCTCATACAACAACGTTAGTCTGACCAGTAGCACTTACCCTAAAGTATATATCAACTCTATACACACGTTTATCTATGTATAGAATTTGAGCCAAACGTCGCAGGTTTTAAGGATAACAACTGATGGGGAAGACATGATTGGTATGAAATAAAATTCAACAAGATATGGATAATACTCCTATTATTGCCCTGCTTTTATTATGGCAAAATTATATGAATTATTGTCGTCAACCAACATCACTTATCAAATGCTTGGTTTGCGCACATGTTACAAAGAGAGGACATCTATAGTTTAATTATTGTCTTAACCTATTTGCCCTAAGGATATAATTTCACTCAACGATGTGCATAACATAATTTCAGAACTCTCAAATCTCACGGATGAGCTTCTCTTTTTTCATTTTTCCAGTGACCTACTTTAGAAAAAAAGTAAATAAAAATGGAAAAAGGAACTCAGAACTAAGTAGAATTAGTGTAAATATTCCTCAATTGTTAACTAGACTTTTCTGATTTTTTCTGGGAATGAAGCCCCTTAAGCAGGGGAGAGGTTTACCTCATATTAAGGATCCGTTTGGCCATAAATTTTGTCAAACTAAGCTTGGGTTTTGCTTGGCAAACACATGTTTGGCTATAGATTTTGCCTATATTTTGGCAAAATCCCAAATCTCAAAACCAGCGGGCCAAACCCTAATAATATACATATTTTTCCAAAATAAATTTGGGAAATATGTTTTGAAAACGTATGTCCAAACACATTTTCATCTTCAAGTCAAACATTCACCAAAAGCAAATTTTTCAAAACAAATTTGGGAATCTATGGTCAAACGCTAGCTAAAACTTTCCGACACAAATCCGTACTAATAGAACCTTAAACAGGTATCGGATACTAAGGGTGTGTTTGGTATAGCGGAAATTTTTTTCGTGGAAAATATTTTCTTGGAAAACAAGTAGTAATCTTATTCATTTTTCGGTGTTTGGTACGCAAATTAAGGAAAATATTTTTTCAAGAGTATTCATAAATAATTTTGATACAATAAGCATGAAGCCATAAACTTTCGAATCACCAACCTTCCGAACCCACAAATTTCATAAATTTCTGAACCGCAAAATTTTCGAAATCGCAAAATTTCTGACTCGTAAAAACTTAATAATTTCTAAACTCGTAAACTTCGAAACACATAAATCTCCAAACTCATAATTTTGGAACTTGTAAAATATTAAACCTGTAAACCGAAAGATGAAAAAAGTAAAATTGAAAATATATATATAAAAAAAAATGCATGCTTTGAGTATAAATTGATATATTTGTACAACATTTGGCTAGTTTCGAGTCCGTGGGTTTCGAGTTTGGAGTTTCGAGCGCGTTCTTGACCCGGAAAGTAGGTTCGACACACGGTGAGTCTCCTTTCTAACCTTGTAAGAGGGAACTGTCCCCCTAGGTGTTTTAATTGACTATGTGCTAATGTTGTGGGGGCTACGTACGCGCAAAGTGATGAGAGTCCGTATGTAGCGACTATTATTGTTATGTCCGGGTAGTTAGGCCTACACCATGCCTTATGTTTTTCCTTGAAATGAACTATATGCGTAGTGAATTAATGTTACATGCGTCTTGTTTCCCTGAAATCATGGAATTTAAGTAATTTTAAGTAATTGTTCACGAAAAGTAATTTATAAAGAATAAATGTGTGGATTGTGTGTGCATTTGACCGCTTCGTAATTTACTTTCCGCGAGCGGAGTGTTATTTCCCCCACTCTCATGGGAGCGGGCCGTACGCCACGACGAGATTGAAAGATATATATTATGGTTCGGGCTTTTCGACCCTCGGCAGTGCACAAATATGATCATTATGATGGCCCAGGCCGGTTGTCCTTATCTTGTATGCGCATGTTAAATTGTTGATGTTTCCTTTTTATGGATTTTGAGTGGTCAGATATATTTTTAAAGGAAAGAAAAGAATAATGAAGTATAAATTGTACATTTACTTCCAGTATTTATTTGAATTACTGTCATTTTTAATGTCGACTGCTTTTATCATCCTTGTATGTCTGTTACTGATATTATATCTTACTAATTATTTTGTTGGACCTTAGTGAGCGTCAAGTCGACCTCTCGTCACTACTTCTTCGAGGTTAGGCGGGATACTCACTGGGTACATATTTGTTTATGTACTCATGCTACGCTTCTGTACTTAATTGTACAGGTTCTGAGGCTGGTGCATCTGGTTATTAGACCGGAGCTCGATTCTGATCGTAGTTGGACTTGACTTCACGGTGAGCTGCTTCTCCTGACGATCCTCGGCAGCACCATGGAGTTTTCTTTTGCTTATTTTCCCGTCTATTTCTTTCAGACAGTGGGACTGTATAGTATATCCTTTGTATATTCTGTTAGTATGACCGTAGGACTTGTGACACTAGTTCCTGGCACACACGTGGTGGTTATGAAGTAGAAACCTGAGTTAGTATTTTGGGTCGTGACAAATAGAATTGGTTTCATATGAAAGGCATGTAATTGTGGACTTGTAGTTCAAACACTTGAAAGTATAAAGTCAATGGTGTGTGCAATCGCTTTTATCTATCTTATATGTCTAGCATGACATAAAAACTTAATATGCATCTAAAGTCCATTCATATGGCTTATATGATTTAGCTTATGTGACGATCCATGAAGAATTTAAATTTCTTAATTAAAGCATATAAAATTCTTGGTCATGAAGTACATCCTAAGTACAATTTGTGCACATTTCTATCTTGCTATAATTATAAGCATAATAATGTGATAACGAGAATTTTCAAGGTGCAGCATATTCTTTGGAGTTAATATGTATGATTTATTCACCAAATCTCTGGTGATGTCAACCTTCAAGAAGCCAGTGCACAAGATTGAGATGTGAAGGCTCAAGGATGTGAATTGATGCTCTCATCAGGGGGAGTTAATACGCGTTGTACTTTTTTCTCTTACAAGGTTTTGTCCTACTGGGTTTTCCTTGCAAGGTTTTTAACGAGACAACCAAAAGACTTATTTCTAAACATGTGTACTCTTTTTCCTTTTCTAGAATTGTTTTTCCACTGGATTTTAATTTAGTTAAGGTCTTAATGAGGGACATTATATGTTGAATAGACATTCAAGGGGGAATGTTATAAATACTATTTTATTTATGGTGAGATTTTAGAGTTTGTTACTTGGTGGCTAAGTCACTTTTTTCCTATAACTAGAGGGGTTCTATCCCATTATAATTGATCCCAAAATCAATAAGAATTTTCTCTCCACTTTTCTCTGCAATACTCTTCTTCTTCTCTTATTGTTTTATAACAAGATGGACAATATTGTATCTCTCTTGTTAGGCTCCAACAGGTAATTCTGGTTTCTACCTTTTACTGCAGGTCAAGAATTATATTGCAGGTAAAATATTAGGTTTTAAAGGTATATAGCATATTTGGAATACTCTTTGTGAGAGAAAATTTTTCACTTCTTTCAAGTTTGAACACGCTTGAGAAAATTCCTGACTTACGCAACGGGCACTATTTTATTGATAATATTGTTGCCTTTTTATATGTGTAGGATCCGATGAAGTGTAAGATTGACGCATTGTCCGATGAGTTGCTTGTGGCAATTCTTTCATATTTATCAGTAAAAAAAAGCAGCAACAACCTGTCTTGTCTCTCGAAGATGGAGATATTTCTGGCTGTCTTGAGATTTATGATAAGGATAAAAGAACTAGAGACCCGAATGTAGAACATGAGTTTGTGAAGTTAGTAAATCAAGTTTTGAAATTGCACCAAGGTCCAACGTTAGATCAATTCGGAGTTGGTTTTTGAATTGAACTTAGCAACTGGCGGAGGATTTGGTGTTGGATTGCGATATTATCATTTTCCTGACATTGAGAAATTGTCGTCTAAGCTAAAGATTTCTAGATTTTGTTGTAATCTAAAATCACTCAGCCTGGTTAATGTCGGTGTTAAGGAGGAAGTCGTTCATTTTTGTCTATCCAATTGTCCATGCCTGGAGAAAGTACGTGTTTCAGGTTCTAAATGTTTACAGAATTTGAAGGTTACGGGTGCACTTCCAAGTTTGAAGTTCATGGAAATATCACGGTGTTACAATGTCGAGGTTCTGGAGGTTGATGCTTCAAATCTTGAGTCTTTTACATATATTGGACCTGATAGCCTCGTGCCTTTTCAGAATGTAAACAAGTTTTCGGAGCTATCAATCGGACATAAGTATTGTCATTCTTTTATCTTTGATGCGGACAAGAACACACGCTATTCCTCTAAGCTGAGAAAGCTTAGACTAATAGTGCCTCACCATTATCTTTTATGTTCTACACAACTTGCCTTATGTGTTTGCTTCTGGCAAGTTATAATCCTGAGCTGATACCATAGTGCTTGGGCCGGGAGCAGAGGTGGATCCAGCTTAGTAGGTGTGGGTTTGTGTGAACTCCGTAGCTTTTGCACATACCCTGAATATATATTAAAAATTCTACTAAATATCAATAAATATTTGATTGTGAACCCAGTTACTTACTGTATATTTATTTGAGGTTTGTTGTAGTAACCCATAACTTCAAATCTTGAATTCGCCTCTGTCTTTAAAGAGCTATTTTTTCTCTATTCGCAATTTCCTTTAAAACATAGTCTTCACTTAATTCTTTTTGGCGGTTTTTCTAGTATTATGCATTTTTGACTTGCCTTCCCTATTTGAGATGACTGTTTTCCTCATTCCCTCCTGGCCCTATTAGCAGTGCTCTTACTCATTCTTTTCTTCTTTTGTTGTTTCTATTGAGGCAAATACAATACACCCGTGTCTTAGCTGAGGAGGTAATGTAATTTTTTAATGCTACTTCTATGGAGTTTTAAATTGGAGAGTATAACTATTGTATTTGGTCCTGATTCGACTCCATTCGATCATACCCAATATATTCTTATACGTGGGGTTTGAGAAGGGTAGTATGTACGCAAATTTTACCCCTACTCAATGAAGATAGAGAGACTGTTTCCAATAGACTTCGGCTCAGAAAAGTGGAGAGATAAAGAGGAAAAGAGGAAGAAAAAGAAAGAAGAAGGAGTGGGGAGAATAAGTAGTACTAAAATAGTAACAACAGGAGAATACGATAACTAGATCCACTAGCACTACTAGTAAGAAAGGAGGAAACTCTCAGCTACCTACTAATCGTCTACCTTAATTCTCGATCTCTACACTCTTCTATCAAGGGTCATGTCCTCAGTGAGCTGAAGTCGTGCCTAATCATCTCTCCCAGTACTTCTTAGGTCTGCATTGACCTCTTCTCAAACCCGTCATGGTCAACCTCTCACACCTCCTAACAAGTGCGTCAATGCTTCTCCGCTAACATGCATGAATTATCTCAGCCTCGACTCTCGCATTTTGTCCTCCACGACGGTCATTCCCACTTTGTTCCGGATAACTTCATTCCTAATCTTATTCCTCACGGTATACCTACACATCCATCCCAATATCTTCTTTTCTGCTACTTTCATCTTATGCATATGAGAGTTTTTGACTGGCCAACATTCCGTCAGCGGCGGAGGCAGGATTATGCTAACGGGTTCAAAAAAAAAGTAAAAAAAGATTGTAGCTAGTGGGATTTGAACCAACGACCTTACAACGGTTTTGACCCCTCTTGACCTCTGAGCTATACTTTTGGGTTGTGCCAAGGAGATTCAAAACATAATATATAGAGGTAAAAAATATATTTTACCTTATATATACACTATAATTTTTCGATGAAGGGGGTTCAGCCCCCTTTCGCCCCCTAAATCCGACCCTGCACTCCGCCCCATACAACAGGGTCGATCAAACCATTACTCTCCCCGTTACCCTGTATAATAGATCCGAAATATTTGGTCTTAATTGTTGTTCTTTTTTTCTCTTTGGTCGCAGCGTATGGATATTCACCGTCATGTTGAACGTGCAGCTTGGCGGGCTACCCGTTTTGTTCACAACAATCTAAAGATCATTGGTTTTATAGGATGTAGAAGTGATTTTAACCTTGCTTTGCATTTACTAGGAATTGGAGAATCTCTTAAGGAGATGATCCTACAGCCTACTAATGACAGGCATCACTGCAAGGTCAGGGAATGGCTGCTACATTAATGGAGAAACAGAGCAAGCAGCTTGAACAGAGATTGCCACCTGGGGCTAAACTGGTGATGCTATAGTTTCTGTTCCATTTTTGACTTAGTTTCTCAAGATTTTTTTTTTAAATTATTGCTCTGAGAGCTTTGGGATTCTCTGTTTATTACTCTGCCAATATATGATAGTAAAATGGAATAGCAGAACATATGTTTATTTATCAATGAATAAATTTAATCGGTACGTTGGATTTTACTGGATATATTATTATTGTTGCTGAATGAACCTAATCTGTCAGTGGAAAAAAATAGACAAGGAATAGCATTTTTAGTCCTATTATTGCTTTATTATCATGTGGCAATAGTGGACGGTGACGGTGAATACAATATTTATTGATTGGACAAAGATCACTTTTAACCTGCAGTTGAAACTATTTACATCACACAAATGTATAAAATTTATATATTTTTATATATAACTACAGAAATATGTATATATATATATATATATATATATATATATTTTTTTTTTTACTATTATTTTAAAAGCGGCTATACAATATCATTTTTATTTTTTCCAATGACCAACTTTAGAAAACAAAATAGAAACAGAATAACGAACTCAGAACAAAGTAGAATAAGTACAATGAACATTGTGGTAATGAGACGTATCTGCTCAGGGTCCGAAATTTCTGTTAGTTCAAAATATTGGTTACAAAGATTTCTAAGCTGGACAACAGGTATATATGGATGGACGGTAAATCCACGTATGCTCTTAGCAGGACCAAGGAAGCATATAGACCATCTAAGTTTGTGCTTCCATTCTTAGTTAGAGTTTTCGAGATTTTTTAAAAATTAAGTCGCAATTATATTACTCAATTAGTAAGGAGCATTTTATCCTAAAGTGAAACTTTAGCTTCGAATACAGACTAGTCGTGTCATAGAACCGGTACGAGATAAAAAGCCAAAAAATATACTATGCGGATGGATGAAGCATTTTTGACTTGTATTTTGAAATATATCACCTCTTTTAATTATACACTAATAAAAATAATGTATCTGTTATAAATATATATTATATAATGGATGTTCATTTAGTACTCCGTTGTAAATAAGCTTCCTGAAGAAGCTTATCCATATGGGACACTGCCGTAAATATGTTTATCTATTTAGTACTCTACTGGAAATAAGCCTCTTGAAGAAGCTTATCATTTTAGTACTCCGTTATGGATAAACATTACCCCAGGAAGAAGATTATCTACATCTGGTACAGTAGCAACTTACAAGCAGCTTACAATAGCAGCTTACAAGCAGCTTGCAGTAGCAGCTTCCTTCTTCTATAAATAGAGGAGATTTCAGTTCATTATGTACATAAGTTTGAAAGTTCAATAATATATCAGTTTCTCTCTACACTTGTCTTTAGTTTATTTACTTTACAGTCGTTATTTTATAACACGTTATCAGCATGAGACTCTGCCATCTTGAGCAAATACTTTGAAAGTATCAAATGTACGAACTTTCTTTTTCTAAATAATGTCAAATCTTTCTAAACTTGAATTTGTAGCCCTGGATATATCGGGCAAAAGCTACATCTCTTGGGTGCTTGATGCTGAAATTCATCTTGATGCGATGGGTCTGGCAGACACCATCAAGGACAAAAATCAAGCATCAAACTAAGACCGTGCCAAAGCCATGATATTCCTACGCCATCACCTTGATGAAAGCTTGAAAATGGAATATCTCACTTTTAAAGATCCAGTCATACTGTGGAATAATTTGAAAGATAGATATGACCACCTGAAGATGGTCGTTCTTCCACAGGCACGTTATGACTGGACTCATTTAAGGCTACAAGATTTTAAATCTATCAGTGAGTATAATTCTGCTATGTTCAGGATTATTTCCCAATTGAAATTATGTGGTGATAATATTACTGATCATGATATGTTGGAGAAAACTTTCACCACTTTTCATGCCTCGAATATGCTCCTGCAGCAGCAATATCGAGAGGTGGGATTCAAAAAGTATTCTGAACTTATCTCCCATCTTCATGTAGCCTAGCAACATAATGGGCTATTAATGAAAAACCATGAAAGCCGGCCAACTGGTTCTTGCCCATTCCCTGAAGTGAATAAGACGAACTTCCACCAAGCTAAGTATGGAAGAGGTCGTGGTCATGGCCGTGGTCGGGGAAGAAAATATAATCATGGTAATAATAATGCACCAAAGAACCCTCCTAACCACCAACACTGC